>BTPG01000001.1:80292581-80347581 GCA_036245525.1 Semisulcospira habei | reverse complement strand
GTCTATGTCCTCATCTGTAAGTACTGTAATGTATTGTTGATTGATTGTACATTGCTTAACGTCCCGACTGCAACAAGACTTTCTCAGGACGTGCCTGCCCTGCTTGTGAAAAAAAACCTAAACAGAATATTGAATGTATGTCGCCAGCCGGTCCAATACGTTAAATAAACCTAAGACATGGGGCCTAAATAAATCTAAGACCATTTAGCAACACACATCCAATATCAAGAGTTACAGGCAGTGCAGACAGTAGGGAGAGTTTTAAAAAGGCAAATACAGGTGAATGGACCAAGGGTAGACAGAAACACATACCCCAGAATAAAAGAGAAAACCCACCCTGTGGGGCTGACCAGGGTGACCCTGGGAACTAAAGAGTATTTAACCCCACCCAAGTCCCCCAGGGCAGACCCGGGTGGGGGCAGTACTGTAATGTAGCTTGCATATATGGCAGTGTACAAATTTGAAGCTTTTAGCCTCAGTATGATGCGGGTTAAAAAGTGTGGAAAAATATGAAAGATAGAAAAAGACCCAGAAGAAACTAACACTTAACTTATTTTACCCCAGACACACCACAGCAAAATAAAGATCGATCATGATAGTTGAAGGGTGATGCCAGAATGGGCGCCAAGCTATTCTGGCATCACCCTTGAACAATCATGGTCGATCTGTGTCCTGCACTGCAACGCAGTCTTTAGAGGACGACTTTAACATTTGGGGATTTTGGTCCTGGGGTAGAATGAGTTAAAATGACAAAACAGAACACTGACATTAATTAATTAACTGACAACATAAGAAATGACTTGAAACTTCAGCCTTTATTAATCACATCAAAGGTGCATGCATATAAAAACACAGTAATTGTTTGTAAACACTTCAAATCAAACAATCCAGAGCAGTCAAACCTTTTTCTGGCAACTTTGTGATGAGGAAAACTAGTTCTTGCCTTCGGCACGTAAAGGGTTTCAGCGACTTATGTGCCTCTATGCATAAAATGGAGAGAGAAATATACTGAGTTCTAGCAAGTGCGACAATAAAGTTTAGCCGAGTTGGTATACCTCGTCCAGTGCCTAGGTTAAATGCACCAGCTGTGCCAATGTTGCTATTTTGGCACCAGACCGGTCGTTCGGACCGGTCTGGTGCACCCGATCGGTTTAGAGCGTCTGCATAGCAGACGTCTTTTCTCGAAGCGGGTCAGTACACACACACACACACACACACACACACACACACACACACACACACACACACACACACACACACACACACACACACACACACACACACACACACACACACACACACACACACACACACACACACACACACACACACACACACACACACGCGCGCGCGCGGAGCTAAGTAGTTCAAATGTTTAAATGAAAAGGAGAACAGGCTTAATTGTCAATAAATTGGAGCCGGCATAGAAAGAGACATATAATACGTGTAGGCTTCCCTACGAGTGATGCACTAAATACTTGCAGGCTAGCTAGGAGGCGGATTTTACATGGTCGGGAAGCACATTCCAGATATTATGTGTTACTAAAAAAGATAAGTTTTTGTATTGATCGATCCTTGGTTTTGGCACTATGAAAAACTTTCTTATGTTTCCAAGCTTGGACTCAGACTAACGGAACAAAGTGGAGATGTACTCAGGTGTTTTGCGCTTCCACACTTTGAACACAAAGATGGCATTGTTATATTTGAAATGATCTTGAGAGGCAGGAGACCTGTTTTTGTGAGCTTTTCTTCTGTGTTTAGGTGTGGATTATTTTGGCCGCCTGTCTGTGTAAGGAAATGGGTCTCTTTAAATGAACCTCACTACACCCATTCCGTTGACGCGTAGGCGATGTGTGAACGTATCTGAGCGTTATAAAATAGATTACAGGTATCTGAATCAGTATAATATTTCAGTTTTGATAGCATAAAGAGAATTTTTGGCTACTCTTTTGCATAAAGCGTCTGTATAAGCTTGCCATTTTAGCAGACTGTCGATTGTAATCCATAGTACGCGATGTTTATTTACCTGACTAAAGTTAGGTAAAAGGTTACGTAATAAAGGCCCTATCTTGCTGGTTTTGGTTTTGACTGGATGAACAACCATAGAACTGTTTATACACCAAGCTGACACTTCATTAAGTCGTATGAATAGGAACTGAGGTGTCGTCAGCAAAAGGTTGCATTGTACGTCTTGGCAAGTAATTAATAAGCAATACAACACAGTACAGACCCTTGGGGCACACCGAAGCTTACATCTTTGAAGTGGAGTATGATCTATAAACAAGAAACTCTTGTTTTCTGTTAGTAACATAAGACGTGTAAAAAACAACTGCGTCTCTGTTATTAAGATATTTGTGGAGCTTAGCAGTCAGAACAGTGTGGTCAATCAGATCAAAAGCTTAGACTACCCCTGTTAACTGTGACTTATTCATACCCTCGAGCCAAGTGTCAACAAGGCGTGTAAGTGCTGTGTGGCATGAATACTGCGTGCGAAATCCTGATTGGAAAGGGTGCAGGAGCTTGTGGTTTTCTAGGTAGGCAAGCAGGTGTTTATGAACATGTCTTTCCAGTGGCTTGGGAAAAACAGATAATAAAAATTAGGCAGATAATTATTAGGATCAGAACAATCTTTTTGTTTTTGGAAGTGGAATTACTTTTAATAATAATAATAATAATAATAATAATAATAATAATAATAATAATAATAATAATAATAATAATAATAATAATTACGGTATTTATAATGCGCTTATCTTATAATAATTATAACTCTAAGCGCGCACTCACAACTCGCACACGCATGCGCACGCTTTAGACAATGACTCACGTAACACAAATAGTGAAGATACATTAGGACGGTCAGCTTGGGCTGGGGAGTGTGTGATAATAATATAATGAGTACTTGTATAGCGCCTAACCTCGGATTAGAACTCTAGGCACTTAACAAAAGCTAATTGCACAAAATAACTAATTACAAAAACGCAATTTACGAAAAAAATATTAAAATAAGAAAATACAACGGACATTATAAACAATCTGTAAAGTTACCATTCAAAAATACTACGCTTATGAACTCACTCGCACTCACGCATGCGTGCACACACACACACACACTCACACACACACACACAGACACACACACACACACAAGCACGCACGCACGCACGCACACACACACACACACACTACTACTACTACTACTACTACTACTACTGCTACTACTAATAGAGATAGAGATGACTTCAACAGACAGGTCTTGACAAAGTCATTCGTAACAGACAGAAAAATGATGGGCCTTTAGGGCTCCCCTCTATGCCTCTCTCTAATCTCAGTTCGCGTGGGAGATCATTCCAAACAACTGGGCTCTGGTACCTGAATAACCTCTCACCGAACGACTTTGTTTTGACGAGAAGAATACGTAGGACTCGAGAGTTGGCAGCAGAGCGCGTATTCTGTCTTGAGGGCGTATTCAACTGGAGAAGAGAGGCCTGGTAGTGTGGGCAGGAAGAGGTAATACAATTGTGAGTCATGCATGCAAGGTTATACTAAATCCTAGCTGTTACAGGTAACCAGTGAAGAGTAGACAGATGGGGTGTGATATGATCCGATCTAGGGACTCTAAGAATCAACCTAGCAGCTGAGGTTTGAATGTTCTGGAGTTTGCCAATCAGACACTAAGAACAGCCAGCCAGAAGAGCATTGCAGTAGTCTAACTTAGACAAAACAAAAGCGCAGACAAGTACTTTAGTTGCTTCAGGTGTCAGATAGAGGCGGACTGAAGCAATACGTCGCAGTTCAGTATTCGCGGATCTACAAACGTTGTTTACATGAAGGCGCATGGACAGGCTACTATCAAGTGTGACACCCAGAGGTTTTACACGGGGGAAAAGGGGACAGTGGCACCACAGATTTGTAATGACTGGGGTAGTGTCAGCGTCTTCGTCAGCCTCGGAGAAGCAATGATCATGGCCTTGGTGTTTCCGTCATTCAACTGTAGTTTGTTTGAAGTCATCCATATCTTAGTCTCCAAGACACACTCCTGAAGGCTCTCGATTGTGAGTATAATCTGATCAGGTGAACATAGTCATGGAGTTGAGTATCATTTTCAAACGCATAATGTGATATGGAAAAACGGTTAAAGACACTGGCCAGAGGCTGAACATACAGGGTAAAGAGGACTGGTCCAAGAACTGAACCTTGCGGGACGCCAAAGGGCAGGGTGGATGGGCTGGAAAGATTATCAATAATTACTACGCATTAGTAGGATGGGCAGGAAAGCTTATCATTAACTACTACTACTACTACTTTTGCATATTTAAGTTCGTTAGGAAAGGTATTATGCTGGATACAAAGATTGTAAATGGAAGTTAACGATTCTAAATCTACAATGTATGGGAGAGACAGCTTAATTAAGTATTCAAGTGAATGGGCATGGGCATTCCAGCTCCACCAAATAACATACTCGGTAAACATTTTACTGTAATCCACGTTGGCCCTATTGCCTAAGCCACGTGCCTCCTTCTACTTATTATTTCTGAGGCCTGAAATGTGACCGAAACAACCTTCAAGGTGGACTCACTCCACGGCAAGTTTACATCTGGTGCCTTTAAACTTACAAATGTGTTTCATAAGCCTGCAAACCCGATAATTATCTCTCATTCTAATCCCATAATTCATGAGAAAACCGTCCTCTAACCAGTTTAGGCCACAAATTTCCTTCAAACCACCGTAGACACTTGTACAAAACTCTATGCTTTTAAAAGAAGCCGTCGTTGCTTTAATAATAAATAATAATAATAATTATAACTCTAAGCGCGCACTCACAACTCACGCACGCATGCACAAGTTTAGACAACGGCTCGCGTACCACAAAAAGTGAAATACATTACGACAGTCGACTTGGGGTGGGGAGTGTGGTGATATAGTGCTAGAACTGTTGAAAGAGGTGAGTTTTGAGGGCGGACTGGAAGGAGGAGGGAGAGTGTTTCTGACGGAGAGAGAGAGTGGGAGAGTGTTCCAGGCGGATGGACCGTATACAGAGAAGGAGCGGGGGCCGAAAGTGCTGAGTTTGGTGCGGGGAATGTGGAGGCGGAGAGGGCAGGTCGGAGGCGGAGCGGAGGGAGCGGGGAGGAGTGTAGGGTTGAAGTATGTTGGAGAGACAGGCAGGAGCGCAGTTGTTCAGGGATTTGTAGCAGAGAGACAGAATCTTGTATTGGATGCGTTGGGGGATGCGTTGCCAGTGAAGGATTTTGAGCAGGGGAGTGATGTAGTCGGATTTTTTCTTTCTGAGGACGAGGCGAGCAGCATTGTTCTGGACACGCTGGAGGGTGAAAGTGGTGGAGTGAGGGAGGCCGGAAAGGAGAGAGTTGCAGTAGTCGATGCAAGATAGGATGAGAGAGACAGCAAGTTTGGTGGCAGCTTCCGTAGTGAGGTATTTTATGATCTGACTGATGCGGCGGAGGTGGAAATAGCATGCCTGTGCCGTGGCAGAGACAAAGCTGGTCATGGAAAGAGACTTATTCAATGACTTATTACTTGTGTACCGTGCTAAATGCTGGGTCTTTTTCCCCGGGGTCCTCCCGTTTTTCCCCGAGGTAGTCCTCAACTTGAAGGTGATATAAAGTTTGCCTTCGGGTTGGTGTTTAGCAGGCTTTGTGTATTAGAACCTCAGCCTACTTCGTGCCTAAGGGTACTCCCCGTTCGTTCTCTCTCTCTTTCTCTCTCTCCGTCTCGCTGTCTGTCTGTCTGTCTGTCTGTCTGTCTGTCTGTCTGTCTCTCTCTCTCTCTCTCTCTCTCTCTGGCCTCACCTACACGCATTTACTTTTGCTTGCTCCTGCACGTGCTTGCATACACTCTTGTCTCTCGTGTTCAGGTGCTCTCCGAGTCTCTCTCTTATGATTTTTCGTTGACGTCATTTTTACTTTTCCTGCACTTTTGTTCTTCCTTTTATTTTATTTTACGTCACTTCCTTCAGTTGCCACATTCCTTCTGCCAATGAAGATAAGTAGCGGTTAATCTCTCTGTTTGTTTGTTTGTCCATTTTGACAAAGGGTATTTACCCGAAATATTAATAAATTTTTAATTGTGTTGTACCCGGCTTTTCTAAGTGTGTTTCTTTCTCCGTTGGGTACTTCTTTGCATATTACACGCTTGGCAGTCACCCTTTTGGTCATGGAAACAGAGGAATCGAGGATAACGCCGAGGTTTTTGGCCGAGTCAGAGAGGAAGATGGGGGTGCTGTCGAGTTGAAGGTGGAGAGAGGAAGGGAGCTGGGAAAGTTTCTGGCGAGTGCCTACCAGCATGGCTTCCGTTTTGTCGTCGTTCAATTTAAGCTTGTTTGCCGTCATCCAGTTTTTCACGTCTTCGTAGCAGTCAGCCGTGCGAGTCAGTAGTGACTGAGTGTTGTCGAGTTTGTCTTTGTCTAGTAGTTGTGAGTCGTCAGCGTAGAGGTGGTGGTTTATGTGTTGAGACTGGATGATGTTGGACAGGGGAGAGGTGTAGAGCGTGAAAGGACCGGGCCCAGGAGGAGAGCGTGACTGGGTTGGAGGAGACACCGTCGATGATGACGGACTGCTGTCTGTCGGAGAGGTAGGAGAGAAACCAGGAGTGAGCAGAGTACCTAGTGTTACTAGTGACAAAAATAGCCTATATATGACGTCAAACTCTAATTTTAAAGTTGAAACGACGTTCCTCCAGTCCCTACTCTATGTATGCGTAATTTCAATATTCACATGTGTTGGTACGTCATATTTTCACTTTAGCATGTGCTCATGTTCGGTCGTCGGTCATTTTTGTCTACCATATTTAAAAAATACTGTAGACTTTGAAATGAGGCTGGCCGGAGCGCATTCCGGAGCATGCACATGGCGTTATTGGCGTGCGAGGCAGAAATTCTGGCAAAGAAGTAGCAAGATAAAAATGACGTCACGTCTAGCTACGCAAACCTTGTTAAAGAACGTGTTTTTGGCGCCAATGCGCAGTATGCATGTATGTATGTATGTGTGTGTGTGTGTGTGTGTGTGTGTGTGTGTGTGTGTGTGTGTGTGTGTGTGTGTGTGTGTGACAGCGACTAGAGCCCGCTTTTGAGGACGGACAAGCTTGAAATTTTAGGATATTGTACCTCAAAAAATTATCTCGGGACATTTTTTTCCGATTTTTTTTAATGAAGATGCTCATAGGCGAGAAAATGGCCGTCTCACAAAAACCGGTTGATCCACACTGGAGTCCGTAATATTTCTTATTTTAACTAGATATTTTGCGTATAACTAGACAAAAGGGAGATATTGAATGAGTTCGTTAACCAGCATTGCACCTCTAGAACATTTTGAGTAATAATTACATTTAAAAAAAAATATTTTCACGTTTTGGGATTAAATCAGGAATTATATGGGTTAATCATAAAACAATTGAATCTTTTTTTTTAACGAAAAAAAAAAAAACACAAATCTTCTCATTAATAATCGCATGATTTTTCGTATATGGTACTTACATAGGCCTACAGTTTGTCTCGGCTGTCGGGTACGAATAGGTCAATTGTGACCTGTATGCCCTAGGTCTGAAAAGCAGACGATGTTCTGCACCACTTTTGAGGAGTCATGTGTAAAACATTTAACATAGCTTTAATTTTTCTTTTACGAAAAAAGTTATCTTCTCATTATTACCCGCATGGTTTTTCATAAATAGTGTTTGCATGAGCCTACAGTTTGTCCCGGCCCTTGGAGTAGGATTAGGTCAAATTGTGACATGTAAACCCTAAGCGTGAAAATCAGCAAAACAATTGCAAAGTTGATTCTCTGATATGTCAATGTTAATACTGCGATAAGTGACGTATAACATCGAGTCGTCACTATGAACACAGCGACGTGGGACTAATAATGCCATGGCGTGAAGCTTGAAGTGACGTCATTTCGCTGCTTGTGCTATTATTCTTCTTCAGAATAGCTATGCTACGCCAGATCACAGAGCTTACGGATGGCGGGAATCGCCGTGTGTCCGTCTTTATTTCTGTGAGCCAGTGTGTATGGATCAGAGAGTGGGTTAGAGTAGAAGGACTGTCGCTACACGAGCCCACAGAGCGTAGTACTAATGGCGGGACGCGCCGTGTGTCCGTCTTTATTTGTGTGCGCCGACGTGTGTTGATCAGAGGATGGTTTAGAGAGGAGGGAAATGGATCAGCATAAAAAAGCCTAACAATATGAACAACTCTGAATGTTCCTAAAAGATAAACGCATGTGAGCTCCAAACAATACGGTAGACTTTGGGATGTAATCCTCATCTTATTTGTTGCTTTGCAAATCGCTGGTTGCTAGTTGTTAGATCGAACATAATTAGTAAGCTACCACAGAAAATGTCATGCGAGTGGTATAAACAACAGTATTCTTTCACCCCTTGACAGTTACTGCCGATACCGTTCAGCAGAAAAGACACGAAACTAATCGTCTTTTCCGCCAGCGGCATTGTCATTAGCAGTCATGAGTTAAAGTAAGTCTGTCTTTCTTGTAGGTCGGCGGGTGTAGTGAGGAATTGAGGGTCCTGCCATCTTCTTTGTTGACGTTGTACTGATTTTCTTCAGCGTTCAGAGACGTTCGTCTGATAGTGCGAGGCCCCGACAGCGGAGTGAGTTTCTTGGTGGACAATTTTACTCTGTGGGAGGTGCCAGAACACCCCGACTGGGAGGCCCAGGCACGTATCAACATCGACAGATACAGGAAGAGTACTGCCAACTTTCAGTAAGACATTATGATTTTTTCCTTGCAAGTTTTCAAAATTCATTCGTACATTAACTCATTCAGCCCAGCGGAGGTATTTCCCACATTTTGGAGTTGTCAAATAACGACTTTGCACCTACTGCAGGAGATGGATCGACCATGATAATTCAAGGACAGTGCCAGATTAGCTTGGCGCGAACAGGCGACAAGAGTATATGGCACTACCCTTGAATTATCATGGTCGACCCATCCCCTGCTGTAGTGGTTCTGTGCTGAATGGGTTAAACATGTTCCTGACGCACGAAAACAAAAGGGAATTTTCACACTTAACTCATAAAGCTCTGACCCACTACGACAGGACAGGGATGAACCATGATAGTTCAAGGGTGGTGTCAGAATAGCTTTGCGCCTCTAGGCCCCACGATATTCTGACACCACCCTTGAGCCATAATGGTCTATCACCAGACTTGTGACGCAGACCTTAGAGGGTGTCTAAAAAACCGGATAATTTCATCCTCGGGATGTAATGAGATAAACGACTTTCCCTCATCTTCCGCAGTCATTCAACTATGATTGCACAGTTTCACCTTTCCTCCGCACTCTCAGATAATTATAACCCCGACGAAGAATCAGTTTCATGGTGAGCGCAATGTTACGGCGAGGAGGAACATTCATCCTGGATTATGTTTGAGACACCAACTATAGTTTGCTACCGAGTGTAAAATAGTTTGTTTTTTTTTTCTGTCCTGATTTCAGAGTGGCACTCCCGCTTGGCGTGCAAGCGTCTACTGTTGAGCTCGAGGTACGCTTAATTTCCATTATTTTATTTGTTTGCTGTCTTGCTTCTGTTATTCGTTCGTTCGAACGTTTGCTGGTTTTTAATTTGTTTGTTTGTGTGCTTGTTTGTTTGTTTGCATGTTCTTTAGCTAATTTTCTGATATTCCTTCTTTTTTAATTTTTTTTTATTATTTTTTTTTTACGTATAGTTTTTAGCTGGTTGTTTTATTACTTACTTACTTACTCCTCTTCGTGCCATGGGTGGCACACAGTAAGCAAAAGTATTCGGGCCCACGACAGCCGCAGTGGGCCCGCGCACGGCCGTGCGCGGGCCCACTGCGGCTGTCGTGGGCCCGAAGGCGCTTTTTGCTACTGGGGTAAGGCTTCAATCAGAGACCTCCACTGCTGTCGGTCGGCTGTGCGCTTGGTGACAGTATGCCAGGTCGTTTTCGACTGTTCTTCGACGCGTTTCCAGGGAAGTCCGCGGTTCCGCTTTCCGTGAGCATCCAGCGAAGAGCTGTCCTGGTGGCATCTGTCACAGCCATCTCCACCGTCGCCTCTTGATCAAGGTCGCCAGGCTCACGGCATTGTTTTCTGTGCATTTGCGGTTCTTTTCGGCCAGAAGATCCGCAGTAGTTTCCGAAGACACTTGTTCTGAAAAGTCTCCAGTTTGTGCTTGATTCTTGTTGTCGGCTTCCAGCACTCGCTGCCATACACAGAAGGACGCCCAAGACATTGCTGCTATGTTTCCTTAGTTTTGTCTTGATGCTTAGTTCTTTGGACCTCAGCACGACGAAAACTTGGTTAGTTTTGTTGATTCTGTGGTTGGTGTCTTGCCGAGCATCGCCTGCCCTGACTTTGCTTACCAGGAATATTAATTATTTCCTGGACCTCCTGAAGAGCCGCTCGGCTGATGGTGATGGAGCTGTCACACTTGGTGTTTTGCTTTATCACTTTTTCTTACCTACGTTCACCTGTAATTCGATGGTCAGTTCTGTGCCACAAAGTCTATGCAATTTTCGGTGCATCTTCGTGTCTGCTCGAGAGAAGACCAATATCGTCGGCATAGTCCAGGTCTTCTAATACTGAGGTAAAGGTCCGTCAGATGCCTCTGCTTCAATCTTTTGTTGTCTCTCTCATCATCTTTTTGTCTTGTTTTTGCACCTGCAGATAAAACTCAAGAAGCACAACTTTGCCTTCGGGTCGCTGTTCAGAGACGACATATTGCGAATGAAAACTCACAGACCGGCGGCGAAAAATGCCTATACTGACCTGTTCGCCTACCTCTTTAACTGGGCCGTTATCCAGAGTTACAAGTGGAAATTTGACAAGGGCGTGTCGCCGGTAAGTAACAAACCATTGCGCAAAGGCCATCGGGCCGACGTCGGCCGCCGTTGGCGCGCGCACGGCCGTGCCCATGCCAACTACGGCCGACGTCGGCCCGATGACTTTTTGCGCATTGGGATGGCGTTACATCTTAACAAACCCCACTACCCCCGGGCCATGTCTATGCCCCTTGCTATTTTATTTATAAGTGTGTTCCTGATGTATCAAGCCATCCTACTATTCATATACAGTTCAGGAAAGTTGCTACAGTAGAATTTTCGTGCACTGGCAGTGAAGGGGTTAACCCTTTGCACATGAAACATCGGTAATGTACAAAATACCAGCGTATGCAGAAATAGAGGGGTTAAGCACTGACAGGCTTACACCATATTACTGATTTTCTTTCTAATATTCACATTTTTTTTTTAAATTGAAAAAAATGGTGGGGGAGAGAGGGGGAAGGGGTAGGGGGTGTGAGTGGGCGGGGCTGTCGACAGAAACGTCGTGGTTTTAACTGTTAATTATGTGTTAATAACAAGTTCTTTTTCTTCTATCTGTCTCTCACTCTCTCAGGATAAGCCGGATTACAGCAGCGCTTTGAGTGCGACAGATTTTCTGCGACAAAAAGGGTGAATAATTTATTTCAAGTCCCATTCTTCTCTTCCTATCTCTTCAGTCCCGTCCACCTCTCTCGCCTCCCCTCCAACCCCTCACACCAATCACCTCCACAACATCATATGCATAATAACAACCTGTTAAGGTTTAAACGCAGTCAATGATGTCTAAACTCAAATGTTATGTTCTGTAGTTTCATTTAATCTATGCTTTTCTTTTTGAATTGAATTGAATTGAATAAACTGTATTGTCCATTAAACGACAAGCATTAAATGGACAATTTCCTTTGGCTCACAGGTACATAAAACACACACGTAAGACATAATGACTTAAACAAAGATAATATTAATACAAAACTTTTCAATTTTATCGACATTTCTTTCTCTCCGTAGCTAAAACAGCGTTATCATAATTATGCAAATTTAAAGAGTGCAATGGCCTATTACAGTGACGTCATTTTTGAACACAGCGAAACGCCGAGGTTTTATGAGCTTAACCCTTTTACTGCGGAAAAAAAATATTAACACGGTCCAACTGCAAGAGACAATTGCGGGGGCTTATGAAGATCTATCCTTTTGCTGAAACCACAATAGCGTTCCTCGTTCCTCGGAAGGCTGTGGATGTCTGACGCTGCACTTGCAATAATTTCAGAAACACAATCTGCGTCCTCTGGCAGTGGAGGGGTTAAAAAGCATTGTTTCGTTTCACACGTGACGACGTCACATGAGCGCAAAGAAAGAAGAGCGTGGTAACAAAACACCATGTTAGATGATCTCCGTACTGTTATGACAGCCTTCAACTTTCAAAAGCGTACTGATGTCTCGGGCCTACTTTTCTATTAATAGCTCTCCGGCGCATGCTAATATTGTCGTCTGCTTTGCGTTCCGCTGACACCATGAGGCGATTTGCTTATCTTTCGTCGTTAAGAATAAAAAAAAAATTGAAAAGCGTATAATCAATCCAAAGGTAACGAACAGAGCGACGCAGGCAGTCGCTAGGTTATTTCGATTTTACTTTGAGGAATACGCACACGTCTAACTCACAATTTGCAGACACATAATCTTCATGGTATAGCCCAACCTCTATGTCACTGTGAATAGAACACTCCAACACACGAAACATTCCAACACACGAAACACTCCAACACACGAAACACAATAACGCTGTATCAACACAAAATCGAGCAGACAGTCCTGAGATCCCTTAACAACAAAAATATAAGCAGAAAACACACACACACACACACACACACACACACACACACACACACACACACACACACACACACACACACACACTGACACACACAAACACACACACGCCATCACACACACACATACACACACACACACACACACACACACACACACACACACACACACACACACACACACACACACACACACACACACACACTAACAGTTCAGTAGACGTTCTCCAAAACCATTCAAATCGAAAAGTGTATTGAAAGGTTCTAATAATATACCCAAGTGTACGGAACCATGTATATAGACGTTATCCTGATTGTGGACTAGTGAGTTTCTTCATAAACGGAAGGTTCCTTTTCTATGAGTACGGTCATAAGTCTAGCAATAGACTTATGGTACCGTACGCGCCAGATTTTGTCTACCGTATTAAAAATCTGTAGATTTTGAGATGGGGGTGATCGGGGCACGTTCCGTAGCATGCAAATGACGAACATAGGCGGGCACACATCAGACTCTGACAGTGAAGTAACACGAAAAGAATTACGTCATGCCTAGCTACGTTAACCGCTCTGTTGAACGTACATATGCGGGAAACGCCGTGTGTGTGTGTGTGTGTGTGTGTGTGTGTGTGTGTGTGTGTGTGTGTGCGTGCGTGCGTGTATGTGTGTGTGTGTGTGTGTGTGTGTGTGTGTGTGTGTGTGTGTGTGTGTGTGTGTGTGTGTAGATACGAGTATCTCCGGTGTTTGTGTACGTACAGGCCTGAAACTTTGGGAAATGCTTTCACCGAGATGTATTTCGGACAACCTCCGAGCATTATTTCAAATAGTAGACTAGTTAAAGAGCAAAATTGCCGTTTTTATAAAGTCGGTTGACCCGCATTTGTAATTTTCGTTCTATTCACTCGGAAATTTGGATATAGCTAGCTTGGCAATAGACATTGAATGAGTTTGTTCGCCAGCTTTGTACCTTTCCAACTTTTTTTTTGTAAAAAGTAAATCATTCCAGAAAAAAAAAAAGATGGAATGAACCATAACCCACAAAGTCCCTTCTCTATGAGAGCTGTCCTCGCTGTCACTGGTCTCTAACTTTTGTCTTTGATCTGATTCTGATGTTAAATTATCTTCTATTTAAAAAGTCTCGCAGATCTGCCAATGCGTCAGTGAGTTCTATAAGGGGCGCGGGACATGCGCGTCATTGAATTATTAAACGTCATTTGTGATCACGTAAGTTTTATTTTGTACGTAATTTTATATTTTACTTGATATGAGTTTCACTTTAGAAACATAGGCTTGAGAAAATGGTGACAAAACTAGGACTTCCCGTTACAATTTCAGTCTTGCTATAATTTGTGTGAAAGCAGGTTGACTTTACCTAGATACATGATATACTAAGTACACGGGTCACCTGCATGCTCTTTTGAAAATTCGTCGATGTGTGTGTGTGTGTGTGTGTGTGTGTGTGTGTGTTAGTGCGTGCGTGCGTGCGCGCGCGCGCTCCAAACATGTCCAAGAGGCATAGATCCCCATGTACCCGGAGGGCGCAGGAACATCTATGCCTCTTGAGGATGTTTGCAGAGTGCGCATGCACTCCCGCATACGCACACGCACACGCACACATCGACCCGCTTTCAGAAGAGCATGCAGGTGTGCTTAGTTTAGCATTTAACTAGGTAAAGTTAACCTGATTTCACACAAATTATAGCAATACTGAAATTGTGAGGATCTATTCCTCCTGGAGATGCGCACATGTTTGTGAGAGAGAGAGAGAGAGAGAGAGAGAGAGAGAGAGAGAGAGAGAGAGAGAGAGAGAGAGAGAGAGAGAGAGAGAGAGAGAGAGAGAGAGATTGATTATGATTATTGGTGTTTAACGCCGAGCAGGCGACTAAGGCCATCTCACGGTGAAGAGAGAGAGAGAGAGAGAGAGAGAGAGAGAGAGAGAGAGAGAGAGAGAGAGAGAGAGAGAGAGAGAGAGAGAGAGAGAGAGAGAGAGAGAGAGAGAGAGAGAGAACCGCGCGCGCGCGAGAGAATGACGTCATATTTGGAGTATTATGTCAGTGTCTGCGTGGTGACGGAGTTGCCTCTTTTACGTCACTGCCACTGTCTGACTTTCTCTAGAAGGAAAGGTTTTTTAGTGTTTAATTATTTTCTGAAAATAATTAATTTTTACTAAAGAAGTTTAAAGGATAAAGCCTCACAGTGGGTTACCTACCATTTCATGTGAAAATGGGTTCCCATATTTCTGTTTATTCTAGGGCTCTGGAATTGATGCGAATGTTTAGAACTCACCTTATAACTAAGCTCTATAACTTAAAATAAAATAGACATTTTCTAGAAACAGAGCCACTAGATGCAGAAAAAATGGGTTTCTACCAATAAAGTGGGTGGGTGTCTCTCTCACACACAAACTGGCATTACAGTCAAAATGGGTGTTTCACAACACTAGGCGTCTGTAATAAGGTCAAGTGCATGGAATACTTTTTTTTTCGCATTAATTTTTTTGTTTTGTTTTTTTCAACTTAATGTGTATGTATGCATTAACATTCTTAACATTGTATGGTGCAAAATTGAATGAACACTGGCCTGTAACCTTTCGATTATGATTTTTACAGAGGAAATCTTTTAAACATTGCTACGTTTTGTCCTTCTGAAGCAAAACAGTTTATCATGGCATTTATGTGAAAATTCTGGAAATTAAACGACTTTAAAGAAAAAAAGTACTCTGCAGTTTGAGACAAACAGCAACAGAGCATTTTGAATATTAACCCTTATTATTCGGAATACACAAATGTGTGCAACAAGTGTGACTAAAATAGTCCAAAGGGTAGTGGCAGAATAGCTTGGCGCCTCTAGGCGCCAAGCTATTGTGGCACCACCCTTGAACTAATAATGCCATTGGTCTATGTCCTCATCTGTAAGTTCTGTAATGTCGCTTGCATATATGGCAGTGTACAAATTTGAAGCTTTTAGCCTCAGTATGATGCATGTTAAAAAGTGTGGAAAAATATGAAACACAGAAAAAGACCCAGACGAAGAAACTAACACTTAACTTATTCTACCCCAGACAAACCAGGGCAAAATAAAGATCGACCATGATAGTTCAAGGCTGATGCCAGAATAGAGTGGCGCCTATGGCCGCCAAGCTATTCTGGCATCACCCTTGAACTATCGTGGTTGATCTGTGTCCTGCCCTGCAACGCAGTTTTCAGAAGACATTTGGGGATTCCGGTCTTGGGGTAGAATGAGTTAAAATGACAAAACAGAACACTGACATTAATTAATGAACTGACAACATAGGAAAACAATCACTTGAAACTTCAGCCTTTATTAATCACATCAAAGGTGCATGCATATAAAAACACAGTAATTGTTTGTAGACACTTCAAATCAAACAATCAAGAGCAGTCAAACCTTTTTCTGCCAACTTTGTGATCAGGAAAACTAGTTCTTGCCCAAGTTCGGCACGTAAAAGGTTACCGCGACTTATGTGCCTCTATTCATAAAATGGAGAGAGAAATATAATACTGAGTTCTAGCAAGTGCGACAATAAAGTTTAGCCGAGTTGGTATACCTCGTCCAGTTCATTCATTCAGTCCTCTCTGCGCCGTCTGGTGCTTGAGGCGACGGCAAGGGAGCGCCACTTTTGTCTGTCAGCTGCTATTTTGGGTGCTGTTTGCAGAGTAAGGCCTCTGTTCTTGAGCTCTCGCTCCACGGTTCGGCGCCACGTCTCCTTTGGTCGCCCACGGTTTCTCTTCCCCTGTGGTGTCCATCTCAGTGCCACCCTTGGTAATGAGTCAGGTGACATTCTGCAAACGTGGCCTAGCCATCTCCATCTCCGTGTGGCGATGGTTTCAGCGATGCTGTCTGCGCCTGCTCTCTTCCGTAGTTCCTCGTTTGTAATCATGTTTGGCCAGAAGACCTTCATGATCCGTCGCAGGCACTTGTTCTGGAAGACATCCAGCTTGCGTTCCGTAGCGGTAGTGGATTTCCAGCATTCTGACCCATATAGAAGGACACTCAGCACGTTGCTCTTAAAAATACGGAGCTTGGTGTGGATGCTCAGGCTTGTGGTCCTCCAGATGGGTTTCAGCATTGCGAAGGCTTGGTTGGCTTTGCTGATTCTTGTGGTGATCTCCCTTGTGCAGTCTCCATCTGTGGTAACCTTGCTGCCCAGGTACGTGAACTCGTCCACCTCTTGCAGAGGTTGGTCATTGATGGTGATTGGGTCGCCCACTATGGTGTTCTTCCTCATGACTTGAGTCTTCCTAATGTTGACCCCGAGACCTATGGAGCTTGCTGACTGTGTCAACTGTTGTGTCTTCTGTTGCATGTCCTGGTTTCTGCTTGCCAGCAGCCCGATATCATCGGCGTAGTCGAGGTCATCCAGCATTGAGGTCAGCGTCCACTGAATTCCCTGCCTCCTTCCCTCTGTGGTGCGGCGCATGATCCAATCAATTGCCATTGAGAATAGGATTGGCGAAAGAATACATCCTTGTTTCACTCCGGTTTCCACCTTAAACGGTTCGGTGAGCTGGTTGTTGTGGACGACTCTGCACTCAAAATTCTTGTACAGGGACCTGATGACGTTGACAAGTTTCTGGGGGATTCCATAGTATCGCAGGATTTTCCAAAGGGAGTCTCGATGCAGACTGTCGAAGGCCTTCTCAAAGTCTACAAAGACCACATAGAGGGATCCATTCCATTCGTTAGACTGCTCAAGGATCTGTCTCAGTACGAAAATATGGTCAATGCAGGACTTGCCTTTCCTAAAACCTGCCTGCTCCCGGCGAAGGATGCCATTCACTGCTGTCGTAATGCGTTCAAGGAGAATGCGGCTGAAGATCTTGCTGGTGAGGGATAGTAAGGTGATGCCTCGCCAGTTGTTACAGTTCCCCAGGTCTCCTTTCTTCGGAAGTTTGACGATGGTGCCGGTCTTCCAATCGCTCGGCACTTCCTCAGTGTCCCAGATCTTTTGAAAAATCTGACAAAGAAGCTGCGGCGTTACCGTATCTTCTACTTTCAGCATCTCGGGGCACACTCCGTCATCGCCAGGTGCCTTCCCGTTCTTCAGCTTTTGAATGGCCTGCTTGACTTCCGCAATAGTAATGTTGCCGAGGTTAATGTCCAGGTCCTCCTCCGCTTCAGGAATGTCAGTGAGGGTTGGTGGGTCTGAGCGGTTCAGGATGGACTCGAAGTGTTGCTTCCATCTCTTCAGCTTCTCTTCCTCTACTGTGACATGAGTTCCATCTTCAGCTCTCACTGGAAGGTCGTGGTGTTGCCCGTAATCGCCCTTCAGCTTCTTGGTGTTCTGGTACACTGTCTTCATGTCTCTCTGTTTTGCAGCTGCCTCCGCTTCTTCTGCCAGCCTTTCTGTGTACATTCTCTTGTCTCTTCTCGCTGATGTCTTCACCGCTTGATCTTTCTCTCTGTATTCTCTTGATATTCTTTCCTTCAGTCTTGGTGATTTGGTATCCAAAAGTTTCTTCTTGATCTGTCTTCTCTCTTCTATGCGAGCCCACGTGTCTTCCGAGATCCACTCTGTCTTCCTGCTCTTTCTGTATCCTAAAACTTCCCCTCCTGTTTCCTTCATGGCTCTGTTGAAATCTTCAATAGTCAGCGCTGTCTCATCTTCCAAAACACTAAATCTATTCCTGAGGGCCAACCTAAACTCTTCTTTCACTTTTGGGTCTTTCAACTTGGCCACGTCGTAGCGCCGATTTCTGGTGTCTCCTATCTTTACTTTCCTAAGCTTCAATGTCACCTTCCCCACCAGAAGACTATGGTCGCTGCCAATGTCAGCATGTCGCATCACTCGCACATCCTGCAGAGAGTGCCTCCAGCGACCATTAATGATGATGTGGTCGATCTGGTTCTGGGTCTTGCCGTCTGGTGATTTCCATGTGAGTTTGTGGATCTCCCTATGCGCAAACAGGGTCCCTCCTATGACTAAGTCATTCTCCTCGCAGAAATTGACCAGCCTCTCCCCGTTGTCGTTGATCACACCCGCTCCATGTCGTCCCATGGTCCTCTTTCTGTCTTCATTGTCGCAGCCGACCTTAGCGTTGAAGTCACCGATCAGCATCAGCACGTCATGTCGAGGGATGTCTTCCAAAACAGCTTGGAGGGCGTCGTAGAATGCATCCTTATCCTCTTCTTCCGCGTCGTCTATCGGTGCGTAGCCCACAACAATAGACAGCTTTGCGTATTTGGAATTCATCCTGACGTACAGCAGGCGCTCGTTCACAGGTTTCCACTGTAGAACGGTGTTGGCCTTGCTCTTATTGATGATGACAGCAACTCCTTCTCGGTGTTCGTTGTCTGTTCTTCCAGACCAGATGATGACTTCTCCGGAGCTCAACCTCTGTCTGCCAGCACCAGTCCATCTTGCTTCTGTTACTCCCATGAGGGTTAGTTTGTGGCGGTTCAGTTCACTTACTGCTTGCGCCAGCTTTCCAGTCTGGTAGAGCGTTCGCACGTTCCAGCATCCAATTCTGATCCATCGTTTTGGCGTCAGGAGTTCCGCTATCGGGGTGGAGACGTCCTTGCGGCTTTGGTCCCCATCCGTCATAAGTCCAGTTTCCTGGTCTGCTTCGCTCCCAGCGCCGGTTGTCGCTTTTTCCCTTGTTGTCGTTTCCGTAGCAAGTTTCTTTTTACAGGGTGGAGTCGCTAGCCCCACGCCTAACCCTCCTCCTTTATCCTGACTTGGGACAGGCAGTTAAGCCCCCAAAGGGGCCTCCCTGGTGGAGTTACCTCGTCCAGTGCCTAGGTTAAATGCACCAGTGGTGCCAATGTTGCTAAATTGGCAGCAGACCGGTCGCTCGGACCGGTCGGGTGCACCCGATCGGTTTAGAGCGTGTGCTTTCTGCACCTGTAATGGGCAACCTCGGAGAAAGAATCACGTGAGCTTCGTTTGACTGCTGCAAAATAACATGAATAAAGAATAAACCCTTTCCCATATATGCCAATCCAGCAATTATGCATCCATCCTTATGCTAGCACCACGAAACATTACGCGATTTGGCAGATTTTTAAAAATAACTTTTTTTAAACCCTCAATGGAGGTGATTTTTGCGACATCTGCGTCGTTTGCGGCAGAAAGCACCGTCAAAGTTGAAGTTCGAGAAATGAGCGCACTACATGTACAATAGACTTGATTCAGTGGTGTTGAGCATGACTCAAGCCTCCGCCATCTCAACACAAAACTGGCGTGTTCGGGGAGATAAAAGGCTACAAGTTAAAACCGCAAACGAACCTTTTTTTTTCGACTGCGATCACAATCTTCTGCGTGAACGTACAAGACCACACTACAAGTGCACAAGCCAACCTGCGCGCGCAGTTCTGGTGCACATGACCGGTCCGAGCGACCGGTCTGGTGCGAAAATAGCAACAGTGGCACCGCTGGTGCGTTTAACCTGGGTAGAGGGCGAGGTATACCAACTCAGCTAAGGTTTATGCTTCCTGTGACTTTAGAAACAACAATGCACAGTATGCAAAGTGTACTTTATAGTAACAAAAAAAGAAGTTACATACATTTCCAAAATGATCCAGGCGTACATCGGATAAAAACAAGCTATACACACTGAAAAATAACATTCTTGTAATAAATGTTTATCATGTTGACAATGGTTTTCTTATCTTATTATTGTCTTTCATCCCGATTGGTTGTACATTGCTGAACGTCCGGACGTGCCAGCACTGATAATGAGGGGAAAAAATAAAATAAAATAATGAACAGAATATTGAATGTATGTCGCTCGTGTGTTCTAGCGACGTCTCGATGTGACCAAGAGCCATAATTGTTTTCGTGGATCTAAACAAATAATGTGGTACTGACCTTTTTCTTCAAGAACATTTGCACTAAACCCGGTAAACAAAGGTCTTCCGGTCCACGACGGCCGCGTGGGCTCACGCGCGGCTGTGCGCATGCCCACTGCGGCCGTCGTGGGCCCGAAGACGTTTTGCTACTAGGAAAAGTGTTTAGTCTAAATAAGACCTTAAGTGTGCTTCTGTAGACCCTAAATGGTTTTGCATGATTTTTTTTCTTTGCATTCCTTTACATACATTTTAATGTATTTGCACTCGCTTGCCATGCAGCTTGAAGGTACGAGGCCACTCCATACTGTGGGATCATGAGAAGAACATCCCGGACTGGGTACTTAAAGTTGCTCCCGATAAACTGCAGGCCGTCCTCAACGAGCACATTGAA
This sequence comes from Semisulcospira habei, assembly GCA_036245525.1. Classification (NCBI taxonomy): domain Eukaryota; kingdom Metazoa; phylum Mollusca; class Gastropoda; family Semisulcospiridae; genus Semisulcospira; species Semisulcospira habei. The sequence goes on along the minus strand of BTPG01000001.1, from coordinate 80,326,745 downwards.
TATATGGTGAACATTACGTTTGGAAAGTAAGTATACGAACGATGCTGTAGGTTGATATGGGTCAATGTCTTTTTTCGGTCTCTTTACAGGTCTTGTTCTCATTGGACTGCCTCTATCCGACGTGTTTCCATAGTCGCCTGCTTTCAAGGCAACGGATGTCGTCTTGTGACATGTTACCAACGGAACATGCGATACGCACTCATTTATTACATGTTACGATGACAACATTAATCGCTGAGCAAAGTGCTCTCCCCCATATACATCTTTGGCCAATCACATTTCTCAGTACAAACATATAATAATCTTCATTCAGTTAAGCCTCTAAACTACAAGAAGTCAATAAATAAACAATTTCGGTAACACACAGATTAATTATGTAGGTATTCTTAGATACCGTTGGTACCAGTTTCATACCAAAAATAACTGAATGATACTATCAACGATATGAAATTTTCAACCGGAGGCCCTATGCTCTGTTGTTCTGACCGTAATCGAATTGGCGAACAAAAACAAAAGGCTGAATAAATAAAAAATGAGGGTGTTATGCCACAAAATAGTTATACGCACGCGTTGTGTTCGGTCTATATTAACAATTTCATACAAAAGAATGACTAAAAATGTGTTAAATTTAAAAATACGATACAGGAAAAAAATCCAGGCAAATGCAGTGCACGCGAGATTGTTGACCGACGGTCGAAAGTATTGAGATTTGCGTCCTCTGTATGTCTGTGTCACACGCACGAGGCGTGGGCTTCTATCAAGGTTATACATCGCGCTTTCTACTTTTTACAATTGAAGACAAAATCTTTGTTATTACGACTTTTTGTTTTAGGCTTTGCCAGTCGATCGTGTCCGGTCAGAGGGTCACTCTATATCAACACAGCCCTCGACTCTTACCTGCGACATTTACCCCCTTGGTCGGACCGGAGAGGCGACAAGAACCACTGGCAAAGCCTATCGGATGACAATAGCAGAATACAGATATTGCACATACATTAGCACTCAGCAGCAGTAGCAGCCGGCTATTAAAGCTTTAATTTCCAGTGCTGCGGCACCTTGAGTATTATGAAAGCTGATAAGTTTGTGCGCCTGGGAACGTCATACAACACGTTACCTTACTTGACTCATTCGTGATGTGGCACATCCGGATACGCGGCTTCTGCCGCGTATCCGGATGCGCCACGTCTCGACGGAGTTAATTCACTTGCTTTGTGAAACAGGGCGTGAAAACAATGACTTTGGCCTAGACTGTGTTAACAGCTCTACCGTTCTAAAATAACGTTTCCTTAGTCAATTGACTCACAGTGTCGCATTTACAGCTCCTAGAAGTAAGTGAGTCACGTTTTTGAATAAGACAGTGTCTACGAAGACAACACACAATGCAGAGTCGAAAACAAAGAAGACGTGAAGAGTTTTGTCTTCTGGAAATTTAGATCTGCGACGATCTGCAGACACAGTGAAATACTTAGATTCGTTGTAACGCACGCAGACTCTCCCCAGTCGCACGTACAGACTCACGGCACAACAGACGCACGCACCGCCACTGACGCAGTCGGGCGCATTCACGCGGTACAACTCAAACACTATTTCTCTTTCTTCTAGGCCCTTTACTCCTAACAAAACAAATAATGTAAACTCAAAAGATTCTTTATACCATACACTTTTCACTACAATCACATCAACACCGCATACACATACACAACGTAAAAGCCAAAAGGTAATTGTCCTCACAATCCAACCTGTTTCACTGGTGTTATCGTTCCGTAACGTTCTGTCCTTCCACGTCTAGGCGTGTAGTTTCTCGCGTCGCACGCTTCTGTATAGTCCCCCGTTTCTCGTACCGTGGACGTCCTCCTGACTCGCTCCCGTAGTGCAGTCTCTGTTGACCCGGGCGTCTAGGCACCGGTCGCTCACTCCTCGAGTGGTGAAATAACCCCACGATAGGTCCCTCTGGCGGCAGCCTCCGTTGACTGACGCCTCTGCGTCACGTCGCTCCGCTCCACACAAGAACTCTGTACACAGAGTCCTAACATCATAACACTTGCAACACCCACACAACTTGGATAATATGAGGTACCTTACGTAACCTGGCTGATACAAATAACTCTCACACGTTCATTCACTCACACGTGCTTCATAAAACGAACTACCTTCGAAACACACCATAACTCCGTCACTACATTGAAACAGACTATAACTTGACGCACGCGTCATACACGGGTTCGTACCTAGGAAAAGACTATACTTAACACAACCACGTACAACCTTCATAAGCTACTTAGGCATACACCCCTCACATTCCTTAGTTATCCATCTCGGTAAATAACTACTTAGGAAAATCACCGGTTATCTCAACCCATTCTAAACCGACATAACTGAACCATAGCAACGCTACACAACCGAACTAAACCTTACTAACGCATACTACCTTTAATTCAGTAGCTGTCGATAATAAATATAAAACATACCTGAAATCTAGGTCTCAGAGTCTTGGAACACGGCTAGCATATCTATCATTTACTAATGGTCAAAACTTAAGGACCACTTTTTATCGCAGACGCACCGACAACACCACACAAATAATGTAACAATACTTGGAGTCTGTACTTTGCTGATTTATTAAGTAACAATTTCATTTAAGTTTTGAGTAAATCAAGCAATTGTAACAACAGCAGTACGTTAGAATGTTCACCCACCCCTCATTTGAAAAGTCACACAAGACTGGTCCAGTCAGTAGCGAGTGTACCCACCGTTTGCAACCAAGCATTCAATGCAGCGTTGACGCATGGAGTTCACCAAGGTTCGGAGAACATGTTGTGGGATCGCTTCCCATTCTTGATGCAGGAACTGTGTCAGCTGGGGGACGCCTTGAGGTGGGGGATGGTTTGCTAACTACACGTTGCCCCAGCACGTCCCAGAGGTGCTCGATGGAAGCCAGATCAGGCGAACGAGCTGGCCACTCCATCCTCATGATGCCCCGTTGCTCAAGGTACTCATCCAACACACGGGCGCGATGAGGTCCAGCGTTGTCGTCCTGCAGAACAGCATTGTCGCCTATGGCTTGGAGAGCTGGCTGGATGAGGGGCTGCACAATCTCGTCCCGATAGCGCAGTCCAGTTAGGGTGCCTCGGATGACGTGGAGGAGGGTCCTGCCTTCCCTGCTGAAGCCTGCCCAGACCATGACTGAGCCTCCTCCATAGCGATCCACCTCTTGGACGCATCCATCCATGAATCGCTCGCCCTGGCGTCTCCAGACCCTCACCCTGCCGTCGTTGAAGGACACAGTGCACCGTGACTCATAAGTAAACAGAACCTGAGTCCAATGGAGTCTGTTCCACCTCACATGTTGACGACACCAGGCAACCTGGACTCTGCGATGTGCTGGAGCTCTGCATGAAGCCAGGCCAATTTCGCGCAGACGTCGGCATCCTGTGCTTCTGCTGACGTTAACGTTTGCAGCTGCCTGCCTTTGGTACACTTACCAATATCGCACAGCTTTTCACAAAAACTGACGATGTTTCACGTGCATTTGACACGTTCGTGAAAACTGATGAATTGTTGTCTATTGTTCCCTGTAAGTGGACTTTCTAAGGTCAACTTTTAACCCATTTGGATCGAAAGAACATTGTATTTTATTAGCATACTTGCGATGATAAACAATGACACAAAAATGTGGGGTGGCCCTTAAGTTTTGACCATTAGTATACGTTCGTCCTCACTCTCAGAATAGTCCGTACTGCCTAATCTAAAGCTATGTTAGACTGAGTTGCGGCCCAAAACTCCGTGCAGATCAGTATCCTCACGATTGCACGTAAACCTCGTACATACACGGAATATACGTTACATAAAATCCGCTGACAAGACCGTACAACGCAAAAACCCTGTGTGAACTCTATGCATGGGCATATAGCTTCATCACATTCGTCAGAAAATATGCGTAATTGCGTGTTGCCGATATATGGAAGAGATAGCACAAGTATGGCAGAGAGAGGTCAGAGCATTGTTTTCAGGTTTCTAATGCGAATTAAGGGCACTGGATCAGTAGTTATTCATCTCGGAAGTGACAGGCATTACAAAATGGGCTGAAATTTGGGTCCTTGGAAAACAGTACTTTCAACTTGTCGGTCTGCGGATGTCTCTCCTATTTTAGTTTAACACTTTGTGCTTTTGTCAAATGAAATACAGATTCTCCAAGGTACTTTGGCATGAGCATCTCAGATCTTCCGTGTTCACAGTACACAGATGCTAATGGACAGCCGACAGTGAAAACCGACAGTGACACTAATCGCAAGTCGCGGCAGATCGAACATAAGAAGAAGGAGACTAAATTGTTAATTTTTCCTTACTCTCATAGCCTAAGGCTCTCGATCAGCCGCATAGAAAATGTTTGGTCGGAGTTAATAAACGAGAAGATAATTAGCTTACTGGTCATCAGCTATTAACGCGCAGAGCTTCAATCGGACTTAACGCTACTTGTAATCAAGTGCCTGTCATTAGGACACTGTTTGACTAAATTCGCTGACGGTTTCTAAAAGTACTAATAATAAATGACCAGACTGCCAAATACATACCTCCCACTCGCAAAATTAATGGTAGGGGAAGCATTTCAAACATTCGCAATCGTCGCCATTGAAAAACTTCCCCCCACCCGGGTCTGCCCTGGGGGACTTGGGTGGGGTTAACTACTTTTTAGTTCCCAGGGTCACCCTGGTCAGCCCCACAGGGTGGGTTTTCCCCTCTATTCTGGGGCATGTGTTTCTGTCTACCCTTGATCCATTCACCTGTATTTTCCTTTTTTAAACTCTCCCTACTGTCTGCGCTGCCTGTCGATCTTGTTATTGGATGTGTGTTGCTAAATGGTCTTAGCTTTATTTAGACCCCATGTCATAGGTTTATTTAACGTATTAGACCGGCTGGCGACATACATTCAATATTCTGTTTAGTTTTTTTTTCTTCTCACAAGCAGTGCAGGCACGTCCTGAGAAAGTCTTGGTGCTATCGGGACGTTAAGCAATGTACAATCAATCAATCAATCAATCAATCAATCAATCAATCAATCAATCAATCAATCAATCAATCAATCAATCATCAATCAATCAATCAATCAATCAATCAATCAATCAATCAATCAATCAATCAATCAATCAATCAATCAATCAATCCATTGAAAAACTTCCTTCACTTACTGCTACGGGCTGTATACAATATACCACATATTTGTTGTTCTCTCCTTTGCAGATTACAACAATGGGACGTTCAGAACGAGTATCTGTACGGCCATTACTACGAGGAGAAGATGAAAGACCCCAACGTGACCATCAACGCCTACAAGCTGGTCAGGGCTCTAGACCGGAACACCAAACTCTACCTCAACGACTTTCAGGCCGTTACTACCGGGGCTAACACTGAGGTATGTCGTTTTTTCTCTTCTAGAGATAATGATGGGTCCATTGGAGATATGTCGCAACCGAATATGGATCCGGATTGTCTCGAATGAGTTAACCCCTTAGTCGTCGTACGCAAGACTGGGACAATCAGTTTAAACGTTCATTATCGTACACAAGACTGGGGCAGTGAGATAAAAGGTTAGGCGCCGTACGCAAGACTGGGGCAGTGAATGAAACTATAGCCGTCGTACACAAGACTTGGGCAGTGAGTTAAACCTTGAGCCGTCGTACGCAAGACTGGGGCGGTGAGTGAAACTATAGCCGTCTTACACAAGACCGCGACAGTCCTGATACGTGGCTTTACGCCGGGTATCTACATGTGTCACGTGGCAAATGTTTTAAGGCGCCATCGCCGGAGATGCATCAGCCATGCTATTGCATGGTGATGAATTCTGGTGTGGTCTTCAGAAAACAAATCCACATTTTAAAATTTACCTCAATTTGTCAGTGCCATTTTGTACAGGACTTTCACGACCTAGCGATGCGAATGCTGGAGGCCGGCACGGGACTTCAGGGGCTGGGGATTCAGGGACACACTAAACTATACACCAAGCCTGATCCCACCATGATGTGGGTAAGTTTTCGCTTGTATTATCCTAAGATAAACAGATCATGTAGCTCCTAATTTCAGAAAACCTGAAACATCCAACGAATGGCGGGGTTGGCAATGACCATTTTCGGAATCGCTGTCGCCAAACATGTTTTTCTGGTGTGTGATTTAAGACCTTGCGACCATAGGCCGTAAGGTCTTAAATATCAAACCAGCACGCGCATCAATGAATGAATGAATGAGTGAGTGAGTGAGTGAGTGAGTGAGTGAGTGAGTGAGTCTCAGTCAGTCAATCAATCAATCAATCAATCAATCAATCAATCGATCAATCAATCAATCAATCAATCATCAATCAATTTTTTTTCTGTACAGAAGCGGCTGGATCGTCTTGCCCAAACTGGCCTTGAACTCTTTATGACAGAGTTTGACGTCACGTGGCCGGATGACGTGATGCGTGCTGATTGGCTGGAGGACGCCATCCGGGCATTCTTTGCACACCCGCATCTAAGCGGCGTCATTCTCTGGGGCTTCTGGGATGAGAAAATGTTGGAACCGAACAAACACCTTGTGTCCGGGGACAATCTGGAGGCAAGTGAACAATATCCGTTTTACGTCTCGCCACTTTTGTTTTGAGCTGACCGAGGGGGTGTATGGGTGAAGTGGGGTGGGGTTAACTAACAGTCAACAACTCCAAAGGTCCTCTGGCTGATGTCAGCCTGAGTTAGCCCATAAGTTGCAGAGCTCAAGAGATCTAAGCCTACTCCTGACACCACTGTGTAAATGTGTTCCTTCGACAGCAAGCTGCAGCTTCTTGGCGTTACATTAACGCAGATTTCATAATCACAGCCTGCGGTCACTGGCAGTGACGGAGTTAGTACTACTTAAAAAGAACAACAGGAAGGTATAAGAAGATTAAAAGTGAAGATATCTAACAAAACAATACTAACTGAGAATTAACGAATTGGCTAAAACCATTGTAATTAACATTAACTTTGCGGATCATAACCCGGCGACAAATACTGACTGAATACTTCTAATCTTCTAGTTCCCCCTAAGATCACAGATTATTCTACAATACTCGAGACGTGCGGCGTTTTGATACGTGGTATTATGCCGCGTATCCAAATGCCGCACGCCTCGAATGTGTTCAACATATAGTTAACACCATCACCAACATTACCATCACCATCCCTATCACCAGCACCTTTGTGCGCGAAAGAGATGGTGGTGAACGTGACGATCACAATAACAGTACACAGTGCCGACATCACCGCTCTAACCCTTTGACTGTCGGTAGCGCTTGTTGTCGAGGTGATTCCTGCCAGGACGACAAAAAGTACTACCGACAGCCAAAGGGTTAACAACAACTAGAAGTAAGAGAAATTGTTCTCGCCATTTCGACGCCGTTCTGCAATCTGCATTGCGCTGTTTACTGTGATCTCTTTGTGTCATGATGGAGGGGCGGCGAATTTCGCCGCAGATTTGGCGAGTCACTATGCCTGGCTGTTAGGTCTTTGTTTAGAAGTGTGCGCTAATTACCACCCGTGTCGGACACGTGTACGCACACGTTTCTTGAGGATCCGTGCCTCTTCCTGTATCTACAACGTATTCGTGTTTCTTTGAAGTCTTAGTCGCGATGATTTCTACAGGAATCATCGCGACTAAAACCGCTACCGACACACAAAGGGTTAACTCATTCAGCCCCACGCACGTATTTCCCAAATGTTGGAGGCGTCATCTAACGACTACGCACCTGTTGCAGGAGATGGATCAAGGGCAGTGCCAGATTAGGCGCCAAGCTAATCTGGCACTTCCCTTGAATTATCATGGTCGACCCATCTCCTGCTGTAGTGCGTCAGGGCTGAATAAGCTAATTTATTACACCTTAAACGACGTCAACAGATCATAGAACCCGGTCAGCGCTGGGCCTGTCTGGTGAAGAAGGAGTGGACTACCCACGTGACCAAAAACCTTGGTATATCCGGCCATAGCTTTGACGTAAGCGGTTTCCAAGGCGACTACGAGGTGATCGTGAAGAAGTCCGGTATACCGGTACAAAAGGAGACCTTCTCCTTGGGCAAGGCAGACCGTGTTGTTCGAATTCAGGTCACCAACAGAAATGGTACGCAACATAACTTTACTGGTTTCTTTGAATAGATACTGGTCTGTGGTGTTAGATCTTTCGGATCTAGGCCGCAAGATCCAAAATTGCAGACCGGGACACATATTTAAATAATATTTATCTAACGCCTGATTACGTTTCTTACCAGGTGTAACGTCTAACTTTCTCACCAAGTCAAAGGCTCATGAGTATACGTATTACAGATTTTAACGTCTTAGTAATAGATTTAGATGTTGACGGATATTAGAATGTCTTAGAACACGTATTAGGTTAAGTACGTTAGCATTATAAGATGTTTACAGATTTTATTTAATGTTATTGTACTAATTAATATGTAGTATTGATTTAGTGTTTAGAAACTTTAATATTAATATTATGAGATGTTTACAGATTTTAGAATTTAGTATGTCTTTGCATTAATTATTGTTTATATAATGATTTGTTGCTATTGGTGCCCGGTCCGCGATATTTCAATTGCTCTGTAAGGGATAAATAAGATTTTGAACTGAGTTTGTTTGTTTATTTGTTTATTTGTTTGTTTGTTTTTTGGTTTTTTTTTTTTTTGCTTGTTTAATTGAATGTCACTTTGGTTATATACAAGCTCTGTTCCTGTTCATTCAGTTGCACTTCCGGTAGACAATGCGCGCGACTACGTCCCACAGTGCATTAGCCACCGAGCGCAGAGGACCATGGGACAGCAGACGTCGTCGTCACGTGACAACAGCCTATCATGTCGCACGGTTTACGCGGCTTTTGGTGCAGGCGAGGTATACACAGCTGAGTGTGCATCAGATGAGGTTCTAACCAGCTGCTCTTCTTATCGCAAGGTATGAGTTGGCGTTGAAATCTAGTCTAGAGGATAGTGCTGACTGAATTATGAGATCGTTGCCCAAGAGACGGCCAACTACTTAAAACAAAAATCCATGCAAACTCGATCCAAGTGTGAATCTTTAGCCGTCGAGTGGACGATAATCAAATAATTTCGAGATAACTTTTCAGCAATGTTAGTAAAGAAAACCTTACCTGAGCTTTCGACGGAGAATGGTTCATGGACATTTAGGTACTTAATCGCCGTGTCCGTGATTTTGATGTGTATTCAAAAGTTTTCCCATGGTGCATTGAATGTACAATCGCATGTTACGTATCAACAAACACCGTTTCTGTCCTGAGTTCTGTTTGTATTTGTTGTTGTTTCAGTTGCAAAACGGGACGAGCAACGGCGAGAAGATAGTTGTGGAAAATGGCGTGGCCAAGTGTAAGGTCTACTACGGTCAAAACGGTGAGCGTAGCCGCTCCTTCTTTCAGTTATTAAGAAACCACATTCATCGCTTTGAAGATTTTATCACGCTCCGTATGGCATCATGGCTCAAGTGAAGTGCCAATTTACCGTTGACGACGTCACAGGAAGCAAACGCCAAAATTGATAGTTTCCCCTTGAGTAATGTACGTTTTGAAGATTCAGTACTGGACGAACCAAAATGCGTAATTTGGCACAAACAATCTGCAAATTCGCGCCATGCCCTGATAGTTTTATAACTTAACCCAGTCCTTGCCACTGTACGAATACACTACACATGTGTTTGTTTTTGAATTCTTTGTTTATTTAACAACCAAAAGCCGACATCGTCCAAGAAACATGGATACAAATTTGTCTCATAAGAGACAAAGATCCTCATGAGCCCCCGCATTTGCGAGGGCTCATGAGGATCTATGTCTCTTGCAATTGGATAATGTTCACTTTTTTTTCTCCTCGTATAATAACCATTCGTAGTGTGAGAGAAAGGGGGTGGAAGGGGTGGGGGGTAGGACAATCTGAATTATAAACTTCAACCACTGAAATCGCACGTCCATGGACCCTGGAGTACTCTGAGTGTACGCCGCAAGTGACCTTCTATTCAAATGAGATGGTCAGCATCTCATTTCAATAGAAGTGTAGGAGGGCGTATTCCCCGAGAAATGTCTACCTGGGAAGTATACCCGCAACCACACGGGGCGGTCATAGAGGAATGAAAGAAAATCAGCTGAATACTTTTTTTCAGTATGAACTTTACAGTACCGGTGGCTGCATGCACAGAGGGGTTCAGCACCTTTTACTTTGAAACCTTAGACCCCTTCTTTGTCAGTGATCTTGAATATTGCGTCTGAAACCACTGAGCGCTGACAGAAATTGCTGTGAAGAAATAGGTGCAAATGAGGTCCCAAAATAGTAATACAGAACTGAGGACTAACAAGAGACATAACCCCTCATGAGCCCCTGGTTTATGTCTCTTCCAGTTAGGTTGCGTTCGGCTTGCTCCTGGCGGTTTAGCGGTTAACCATCACGGTTTGTCCATGTAGGCATGCAGGCTGTTGCAAGATGCTGCAAGATGTCCGGACTGAGGTGCGACTACCGGACAGCAGGGCCATCTTCAGCGTTTGACGGCGCCAAGGCCGAGGCTACGTGTCCCACTGGACATTTACCTCTAGGTCAGTTCCTTGGAAGGTTTTATATGTGTGTGCTCGCCCGCGATCTTGAACATCACGACCTCATCTCATTTTACGTGTGTGTATCCCTCCCGTCCATCCTTCCATCCAGTCATCCATTCATTTTATCTTTCATCCAAAGCACACCCAGCCATTCATCCATCCATTCGCCCATCAATCCATCCATCCAGCCAGCCGGCCACACCAATCACAAACCCGTGTACTTAATTGCTTATTTGTTTTGTCCCAGGTTGTTCCTCGTACAGTCGCTACCCGGATCATGATGGCGGCTACCCTGACTTTTTACGCAACAGTTGTCTGGCTCAAAGTGGGGCACCCACAGTGGACAATCCTGCTGAGCGTTCAGGTACCATCATTCTACAATAGGACCCCCGTTCCACCCACCCCTACCCCCTTGCTACACCTGGTTTTAGTTGTAGTGTTTGACGTGTTTTGGTGTAGTGTCAGAGATTCGGACGTCGCTGTTCCGATGCCGCCTCTATGACGATCTGATCAACTTGGTTAAACTCGTGCCACGGTATACACCACGCGTACAACGCGAGCCGCCGATTACCAGGACAGTACAGAAGTGGTCCACAGCAGCTAAAAATGCCCTGAAAGGTTGCTTTGACTGCACCGAGTGGAATGTTTTTACGGACACTACAAGCGACGTTACAAAACTAGCTGACACAGTTTGCAGCTACATAAATGTCTGCGTAGACAGTGTTGTGCCTAAAAAACTGTTAAAATCTATTCCAACAACAAACCTTGGGTCACGAAGCACATCAAGGAGGACAACAGAAAGAAGAAAGCTTTTGAATACAAGAACAAAGAGCAGTTAGGCCTACGGAAAGTACTAAAAGAACTGAAAGGGGAGCTTAGAAAGGGAAGAAAGAATATCGAAAAAAGATAGAAAAACAGTTTGAGATGGGTAACATGAAACGGGCGTGGGAGGGTATAAATCTGATGGGTGGGAACACGAAGCAAAAGGCTGTTCCGGTATTGAGCAAAACTACGGACTATGCCAACGACTTAAATAAGTTCTATGCAAGATTTGATTGTCATACTTTTGAGCATGAGAGGGAACAGGTCAAGGAAATGCTAGATAGTAGACCTAAACACATGCAAAGTGAAGTGATTTTGGTGTCTGAGGAAGTGGTGCTGAGAGTACTTAAAAATACAAACCCAAACAAAACGTCTGGGCCAGTTAGTGTTAGATCAAATGTGTTAAGATTATGCGCAGAACAACTGTACAGAATTCTTTGCTATTTTTTTTTTATCATGTCACTTACCCAGTGTGTCGTCCCCTGTTCGTGGAAGACCTCTTGTATTATCCTCATGCCAAAAAAGCAAACTGTATCTGTGATGAATATGACCAGTTGCTTTTATCTCATGTGTCATGAAGGTTTTTGAGAGGGCTGTTCTTTCACATTTTCAAATACAGGTTTCTGATTTTATAGACCCCTTTCAGTTTGCTTACAGAAGACAAAGCGATGTTGATGATGCCATTTTGCATGTTGTAAACAACATATACTCTCATTTAGAAAAACCAGGAGCCTCCATTCGACTGATGTTTAATGATTTTTCATCTGCTTTTAACACCATTCAACCACATATACTCGCTTACAAACTAGTTCACATGAACATAAATGCCTCTATCATTCTTTGGGTTTGGATTATCTCACTAACTGCCTACAGTATGTCAGAATTAGTTCGGATCTAATCTCAGATGTACTTTTTACCAACACCGGTGCACCACAGGGGACTGTCCTGTCGCCTGTTTTTGTTTTCTTTGTACACTGCAGACTGTAGAGCCACTCATGACGACTGTGCCATAGATAAATACGCTGACGACACAGCATGGGCAGAACTGCTTACGAATGAGGACGACAGACACTATCGACAAGAGATCGACGACTTTGTAGAGTGGTGCGATAGAAACTATCTTGAATTACATGTTGGCAAAACAAGAGAGATGATCATAGATTTCAGGAAAAACAAACATCATCCCTATCCTGTTGTCATCAAGGGAACAGAGGTTGAGCGTGTAGAGTTCTACAGGTATTTAGGTGTTCTTTATGACAACGCGCTCAACTGAAAACAAAACACAGAGGGCTATTATAAAAAAAAAAAGCGCATACCCGTCTTTACTGTTTGAGATTACTCAGATCATTTAATGTAAGCACTCAAATTTTACAGATGTTTTACTGCTCCAGTATTGTTAGCGTTCTAAAGTTTCGACTGACGTGCTGGGGTAGAAATTTATGTAAAAACGATCAAAATCGTCTTAACAAAGTAATCAGGAGAGCGGGCGAGGTGATTGGTAGAGCACAAGATACTTTGGGCACACTGTACAACAGACGGATTACGAAAAAAACAGGCTGACATACTTGAAGACAAAACACATCCACTTAGATATGAATTTGACAGCAGACGTATCGAACGAAGTGGCAGACGTCGAGTACCCAAATGTAGTATATCACGTTATGCCAACTCTTATGTCCCTCAGGCTGTTACCCGTTTCAACAGTAATATCAGTAGGTAGTGTCTGTCAACATTCTTTAGTTGTTTAGTACTAGCCCATTCAGTAGTTCACTGCAACATTGATGACACCGGAAGCACAGAGGGCATACACCTTAAGTGTTTCTGATGCCAAAAGTGTTACAAAGGTAAAAATACGCCTGTTACAGTTCATCTCTTTAACTGAGAGTTATAGGTTATTTAATTAATTGAATGAGTGAATGATGAAGCCACGTGTTGTGTGGGCAGACAGTGAATTTCCCCATGAGGGATCAATAAAGTATTATTGTATTGTATTGTATTGTTTTGTTTTGTATTGTATTGTATTGTATTGTATTGTATTGTATTGTATTGTATTGTATTGTATTGTATTGTATTGTATTGTATTGTATTGTTGAAGCTGGCATTGAAACGAGATAGCAAGAGCCCTCGCATCAGATTCGACCTCCAGAAGCTAAAAGACCCGGAAGTAGAAGAGCTCTTCCAAGCCCAGGTGGGAGGCAGATTTGCAGCCTTGGCTACTTTGGACTGCGACGTAGACACCCTTGCTGGAAATATAAAAGAGGTGTTACTTTCTACAGCAGAAGAAGTGCTGGGGAAGCAGAGGAAGCGCAAACAGCCCTGGGTCACCGATGACATCCTCGATCTCTGTGATGAGAGGAGAGCCTGGAAGAAAAAGAGAGGCCAAGACCTCACATCAGCAAACAAGTACAGACTTGTCAACAAGAAGATCAGGAAGAGGATGAAAGAAGCCAAAGAAGATTGGATTGAAGACCAGTGTTGTAGCGTGGAAGAGGGCATGGCAAACGGCAACAGCAAGAAGGCTTATGAAACGCTAAGGACCCTCACCAAGACTCAACATCGAACAGCCACAGTCATCGAAGACAGCAGCGGCCAACTCCTTACGGAAAACACTGCTGTACTAAACAGATGGACTGAGTACTGCCGAGACTTGTATAACTAACACCAGCATCCTCCAAAACAACCAGGCTGGGGCCAGGAAGGCTGAAGACCTGCCAGTGTTAGCTGAAGAGGTGAAAGCAGCCGTACGCGGCCTGAAGGGAGGAAAGTCTCCAGGTGTAGACAACGTACCTGCTGAACTGTTGAAACATGGAGGAGAAGTAACAACGAAGGTCCTCACTACACTCTGTCAAAAGATCTGGGAGCAAAAGAAATGGCCAGTAGAATGGACACAGTCTCTAGTGATCCCGCTCCCCAAGAAAGGAAACCTGAAACAGTGCCAGAACTACAGAACTATCAGTCTGATAAGTCACCCTAGCAAAGTAATGCTTAGAATCATTCTCAACCGCCTCAAAACTTTCGCCGAGGAACTGCTGGCAGAAGAACAGGCTGGCTTCAGAGTTGGAAGAAGCACTGTAGAGCAGATTTTCAACTGTCGCGTCCTGATCGAGAAACATCTGCAGCATCAGCGCGAACTCTACCACAACTTCATTGATTTCAGGAAAGCATTTGATCGCGTCTGGCACGACGGACTCTGGCAAGTCATGAGATCGTTCAACATAGAGGAGGGACTGATCCAAATGATAGATGCGCTTTACAAGAACGCCTGCAGCGCGGTTCTACTTAACAATCAGTCAGGCGAGTTCTTCAGGACGACGATCGGTGTCCGTCAAGGATGCCTGCTCTCTCCTGTCCTTTTCAACATATTCCTGGAGAAGATCATGCAGGAAACCCTCCACGACCACCATACTTCAATCTCTATTGGTGGCAGATCACTGTGCAATCTTCGATTCGCAGACGACATTGACCTCATGGCAGGCAGCAATAGTGAGCTCCAAAACCTGACAGACAAACTTTCAAGTAGCGCAGGGTCTTATGGCATGGAGATCAGTACGGATAAAAGCAAAGTGATGATCAACACCACAAGCGACAGCAGCAGCAACATTCACATGAACGGCCAGAAGCTAGAAGAGGTCAATAGCTTCA
The DNA here is from genome assembly GCA_036245525.1 of Semisulcospira habei. Taxonomy (NCBI): domain Eukaryota; kingdom Metazoa; phylum Mollusca; class Gastropoda; family Semisulcospiridae; genus Semisulcospira; species Semisulcospira habei. Next base: position 80,311,696 of record BTPG01000001.1, on the reverse strand, counting down.
AGTACTTGGGAGCCACCCTGTCCAAAGAGATCCGTATCAGGATAGGTACAGCAACATCCGCAATGGCCAGGCTGGACAGGATATGGCGAAGTAACTCCATCAGCTTCACTATCAAGTACAGGCTTTACAAGTCCCTCGTAGTTTCTATTCTACTCTACGGCTGTGAGACTTGGACACTGCTTGCAGACTCAGAAAAGAAAATCCAGGCCTTTGAGAACAAGTGCCTGAGGAAGTTGCTCCACATCTCGTCCGCGAGCACAAGACCAACGAATATGTACGGAGCATCGTCACTTCCCTGGTGGGCCCACATGAACCCCTTCTGGCAACCGTGAAACGGCGCAAGCTTGCTTGGTTTGGCCACGTGACCCGACACAACACCTTGTCCAAGACTATCCTCCAAGGCACTCTCGAAGGAAGTCGTCGGCGAGGTCGTCAGAGAAAGAGTTGGGTCGCAAACATAAAAGAATGGACCGAACTCGAGATGCCAGACTTGCTTGCCACCGCCCAAAATAGAACTCAGTGGAGAGCACTGTCTGTTGCTGCTGCCTTTCAGTCCCCCCAGCGCCCAGTTCGGGAAAGGGACTGATGATGATGATGTATTGTATTGTATTGTATTGATTGGATCACTGTCATGCAGACAGGGAACAATAAATCACAGAGACACACTTTATATCTGCCCTGCAATGACCTTTGTCGCACGGTCAGTCCATTTTTCGACACTGATTGGTCAGCACATAATAACTGCGTGGGGTTCAATGCCCCATTGCTTACCTCCGAGAAGCATTGCCGTACCTGTAATTTTATGGGATGGCCTATCCGCATTTCTGCTATCGTGCACGAATTTAAAATAAGTCTATCCTATGAACGCTTCAGTCAGGGCTATCCGGCACCTTACATCATAACTAAAGAGAAACACAAATTTCAGATGGTGGTACACGATAGGGAAATAAAAGAAATGTACCTTGTTTCGACATGACTCAATCGGGGAGCACACCACACACGTGCTATGCAAAGTACATCGCAATTCACACTCTGAACTGAGACAGCTATAAACTTTCCATTATGCGTGTCAACAGGCATGCTGTTTAGAAAGTTACACGCGTGCAGCAAAAGAGAAAGAAGATTAAATAAATCATCATTGTATTCATTTCATTTTGTATGACCTTCTCGTTTTGGATGTGACATAACCATTGTGGACAAGTTTGATCCACCCTGGGTATGCCACCCTGAAGTTTTCTGCTTCCTCTGCCATTTCTTTGACCGTTTTCACCTTTTTCTCTTTGAGAGGCTACCAACTCACCGCTGCAAAAAACTGTTAATTTTCAACTCCTGTTCCTCTCTTCTCGCCCTCAGCCTTAACTCTTCCTCCACCCTAGCTGCTTTTCTTTCAGCTTCTCTTTCCTTTATTTCAATTTCTTTTACTTTAGGTTTCTGTTTTTCTTTTTTCTTTTTTTGTTTCTTCTTTCATTTCCATTTCTTTTCCATTGAGGCTAAGTTCTTCTTTTTCTCTTTTTGCTTTCATGTCTATTTCTGTGTTCTTGAGCATTATATCAGCTTAAATGTCTTTCCTCTCTTATTACTTTTTGTCTATCTTCTTCATCTCTAACTCCTTTCCCTACAAATGATTTTCCCAAGTCAGCTAACTCCTTTTTCAGGGTGTCAGTTTTTTAGTAACGTTTTACCAGGGAACACAACATTGAACAAGTGCAATTTTTAGGCATGTACGATTATCAATCGCTAATGATTATTATGAAGCATATTCCGGTTTGTGTTCTTGAAACGATTGAAGAGTGGTAGTTTTTGATTTGTCTGGTCGGGGTCGCCAAATGTCCCACTTCCAATCAATTCAAACTTTCAAACTGCTAGAATATAACAAAAAATAATAAAGGGAACTGTGTTTAACAAACTGAAGTTAAATTAAAAGAAGAATTGTCTTTTGATTAAAAAAGTCCAATGTTGATGACGATAGTCGCGAAAAAAACAAGGAAGAACTGGTGTTGATAAAGATGAGCAGCAGACGAGGATACTCCCGGTGTCACTGTTGGAGATGAAGGTGATGAAGGCGATGAAGACGATGAAGGCGATGAAGACGATGAAGTGAAGTCATCACCATCCAGCTGTAAAAAGATAAAGTGACAATTCTGACTACATAGTCTAACGGTTGAAATTGTTTTCAACGATGAATAGAAAGGAATAATAATAATAATAAAAATAATAATAATAATAATAATTTTAATAATAATAATAATACATAGTTTTTATATAGGGCCCTTCCCCACGGACAAGCTCCGAGCGCTTTACAGCACATACAAATAATTTAAAAAAGGAAAATAAAAATTAGAACGCACTCACTCTTTAAATAAACACCTGCTCGCTACTAAATATTTATATTACATCAGTTTAATTTTAAGTTGTTAAACGTGTTTTGTGCTTTTAAAATAATTATGGAAAAAGTATATAACAGAAAACGTACCCTCAACAGTCCCAGGTAATATGTCCCGAAAAATAACCCTTCTATTCTGAATTTTAAAAAAAAAATGTATGGCTGACAAGCTTTTCTCTTAAATGAAACATAAAATACCGATGGAAGTAAAATAAGCAATGACGAACTATCATCAAAAATGACGTCACTGTTAAGATGTTCTACAAATATAACAAGAATGTTTCAATTTTTACATACAAAATTTAACCCCCAAAATATACCTCCAAAATAAAATAAAATAAACGGTTAACGTACTACCGTAAAACTACGAATATTTCTATTATTCATGACACCGGCTTAGTAGCCTCTGCATAAAAGAGTCGCGTCCCCTGTCTAGCACAGAAATAATTAAGTCTGACGCCAGAAACATTTGGATGTATTGCGCCTGACGTCAGAGAAAAAAATACTGCTCGAATAGTGCGCATTTAGCGTCCGACTCTGCGGGATAAAAATAACTCCAGCCTCAACTCGTCCCGCAGCCCGCACGATCCGATCGACGGTGACGTCAGAAATCTGATGGTTGCCCTGGAAACCCATCATATCGTGCACAGTCGCACGACACGAACTGTCGGTGGATCGTGGCCTTTTGTGACTGCGCGACGACGGCAGTGAGCCGTCTGTGTTGGGTTATTTCTCGGGTTACATTATTAGTTATTAGTAGCAGGAGTTTGCTACACGGGCACTTGTACGCCTGAGGGAGGTCAAAGTACTCATTGTACAATGGTTTCTTTGAGTTCCCGAAGGGCTACTAGGGTCCGTGCAGCAAGCCCCTGCAACCAGTAACGTATTTGTTTTCATTCCTCCACAATTTTCGTAAAAGAAACGAAGAAGAAATCTTCCGACCTGGATCACGCCAGACATGACTGACGTCAAAGGAATATACATTTCTACATAATAAGCTTACGGCGTAATAAAAAATATTTCATGAGGTATCCATCTACAGTAGTGTGCTTGTTGTTTCGAACAACACTGAGTAACTTTTTACTTTAGAACGTTTTGGTGATCTTTTATAGAACAAAACTAGGGGCTACAAGAAGTTTGCCATTTGTCGCTACAAGGGTTTTTGTAGTTCGGTCATGTGGTACAGTTTGCGCTAAAGGGATTGGTCGTATGACGTAGGGATGAAAACAACGTGGTCTGTAGTCCTCTGAAGCCTTCGGTGCGTCGGTCTGATAATCATCTTCATCGGACTACAATACCACGATGAAACCCCCGAAGTGACACACGGCTGGCGGTTCAATGCCATAGGGAATTCCAGTCTAATGTCCATTGTCGTGAAAGGCTCGTTGTTTGACAGGACTGGTTTTAATACACTTGTACATTATACATTATCACTTGTACATTATCATATAAACCCTTAACCCCTTATTTGCTACTGACAATAACGTTCGGCGGAAATGACGCGTCTTTTCGCGTCTTTCCCGCGGCAGAGCCGTATCGTCAGCAGCAGTCAGTGGGTCAAAGGCACTAGGCCGTGAGATGCATTACCTTTAGAGTCAAGGGGTGCGCCTAGGGGACGAGTTTAGGAATATCTTTTAACATTTTACTTCATTAGCGTTTTTAATTACAATTATTAACCCGTTCAGTGCAGTTAAACGCAGACTGTGTTTCTGCAACCTTCTATAATTCAACGCCGAGAGTTCAATGGTTACGCCGAAGAGACGAGTTTAGAAATAAGTTTTAACATTTTACTTCATTAGCGTTTTTAATATTAATTATTAACCCGTTTAGTGTCACTTGACGCAGATTGTCTTTCTGTAGCCTTCTTTGAATCAACACCGATAAACCCTAGCTGTGCCAGGAACACGGAATCAAAGTGGTTTTAGCAAGAGGCATAGATCCTCATGAGCTCCTGCAACCGCGGGGCTCATGAGAATCTATACCTCTTGTAGTTGGGCGATGTTCAAATTTTCTCGGCATAGAACGGGCTAATTTGATGATGATAGTTTATCCGTCATTTTGTTTCTTGACAGGAGCCACGGCCTATGTAGCATGCTGTACAGCCCGTGGGCTGGGCTGTCACGGGGTGGTGTCAGAAGAGAGTGGTTTAAGGGAAGGGGATTATCGCGAAGTCTCGTGTCCAGCCAGTCACGTGATGACAGGATGCACAGTGTATGCGGCCAGCGGGAAGGCTTCAGGGATTAAATTGAAAGACGGTGGGTAAATAATTGTTGTCATCTTTACCATTAATTTAATCAGTTCCAGATTTGTGTGTCATTGGAAAAAAAAACCCAACAAAAACAAAAAACCAACCAACAAACAAACAAACAAACAAACAAACCCGGACGGACTAGAAAATAAAACGTACAATATTGCATGAAGTCTTATGTAGAGAAAACTAAGACTGGTTTCATATACTGTTTACTCGTGGTTTGTATGCTCGTTTGGTACGGCAACAAATGTACTCCACTCGTTATTTTCTGTTAACTCTTTCTACCCCAGACGCACCACAGCAAGATAAGGATCGACCGTGATGCCAGAATAGCTTGGCGCCTATGGGCGCCAAGCTATTCTGGCATCACCCTTGAACTATCATGGTCGATCTGTGTCCTGCACTGCAATGCAGTCTTCAGAGGACAAGGGCAAAAGTTAAGGATTTCGGTGTTGGGGTAGAATGAGTTAAAGTATCATTACGTATAAATCTGGACACATTTCAGCATCATTTGTGTTTGTTATGCCGTGTCGACACATATGACGAACTTTTACAGCAGTTTGGACACGCATGGCAAAATCACACGCGCCGATCGCACGTATTTATTCTGCACAGCCGTTATCATGTCAGTCTAGTTTTAGCTGTTTCTCTTATGATAGCGTTGTATTTCTAGAGCGGAGTGGAGTCATTGTCAGGTTACTTGACATACATGCGACGTGTGCTGAACCGGATTGTCCTGTGTCTAAGTGAATCATAACTAGACCTGTGTGTAGCGTTTGGTAACCATCTGTAACAGAAGTATATCTGTGAACAGTAACGGGGCCTTCCAACAACTCGATCGTATCATTTAATCCCACGACCGCAATTTTCCAAATTTTGAATGTGTCATCTAACGATTATTTACCAGTTGCAGGAGATGAATCGACTATGATAATTCAAATCCGGCACTACCCTTGAAATTATCATGCTCGATCTATATTATATCCTACTGTCGGACGATGGGGCTAAATTGGTTAGCTCTGTGTAGTTCTAAATAAATAGTATTATTGGTATGATTGTCATTTTGTGCCCTGTGATTGTTGTTTTCTGATCTCTAGCTAGGACCGTAATTTGCAAAATCACGACCAGCACTCAATGTTTAAGTCCCTTCTATTTATAGAAGGGACGTTTTAGGATGGGTCGCGGTGGTGCGATTTTAATAGCATATGTAAGATGTCGACGGCGGGCAGGCCTAAACCCCTGACAACTTAAGTTACAAGATAAAAATCGCGTCATGTCTAGTTACGCTAACATCGCTGCTGAACGTACATTTGGCGCGAAACGCCATATGTGCGCGCGCGCGCGCGTGTGTGTGTGTGTGAATGTGTGTGTGTGTGTGTGTGTGTGTGTGTGTACGCGCGCGCGCGTATGTATGTAAACTAGAAAATCTCCGATATTCTGTACGCACAACCTTGAAAATTGGCTAAATGCTGTATTCAAGGAGTGACTAAGAGGGCCTCCGAGCATATTGTAACTGGATGGCTCGATGAAGATATAAAAGACCGTTTATAGAAATTCGGTTGACCCACATTAGAGTCCGCACACACACACACGCACACACACACACACACACACACACACACACACACACACACACATACACACATGCGCGCATCTCCAAGAGGCACAGCTCTTCATGCGCCAGGATGGCGCATGCGGATCTATGCCTCTTGGAGATGTTTTGAGCGCGCGCGCATGCACTCACACGCACACGCACACACACACATCGACGCGCTTTCAGAGGAGCATGCAGATGTACTTAGTATGTCATGTAGCTAGGTAAAGTCAACCTGATTTCATAACACCTATAGCAAGACTAAAATTGTACCGTGAAATTGTAGTTTTGTAAACGGTAGAGACCCTTGACAGCAAGGACAGCTCTCATATAGAAGGGACTTTGTGGGTTGTGGTTCATCATATCTTGTTAATACACATCATTATTTTATTCCTTCAGAAAACGGCGCCACAAAATGCAGCGGGATTCTAGGTGCCGATCTGCCCGTAGGATCCACAGGAATCAAAGCCTACGCTACATGCTGTGCAGTGAAGGCTTAGAGTTTCTTATTCCAGTGTATAAAAGTCACTCGTTTGCCAGTCTGCTGTACGCGTATATTTGTTACGTTGCACGCGGAAATAAAATGTGTGCAGCGCAAGAGGCATAGATCCCCATGCCAGAGGCATAGACCCTCATGAGCCCCTGCAATTGCGGGGGCTCACGAGGAACTATGCCTTTTCCTGACCAAAATGTCGTAATCTGAGTTATTCTGGCGATCATGGTGCGCTGATAGTACGCGTGCGCAGCAATGTTTGATTAAAACAAAACAACCTTCGTTTGTTTGATATTTCATGTTTTTGTTCTTGTTCATGTGTTTTGTTGTTGTTTTTTGCTGTTGTTTCAGAATTTTTAAAATTATTTTGTATGAAACTGGCACCAGCGGTATCACAGAACACCTACATATGGTTTTTGTTGTTGTATAGCTTGTTAGGAGGTTTGACTGAATGAAGATTAGCGAAAGATTTATCTGTGGAAAAACGCTTTGCTCAGCGAGTAACGTCATCGTAACATTTATATATGACAAGTGGACTCCCGTTGCCTTGAGAACGGTCGACCAGGGAAAAAATCAAATAGAGCCAGGCCAATAAGAAAAAGTATAAAAAGACTGAAAGAAGACAACATAAAATGTCATCATACCGCGTTACATATCGTTGCATGGGCAACAACGGTGGACCCTGGATTGTTTCCTTTCGCATTGTAGGCTTGACAGACGGAGTCTTGGTTTCCTGCAGGAATAAAACATCCTTTTTTCCCGTAAACGCAAAGAGCAAAGCGTGGCTATCAAAGGTGTAAAATACAAGAACATAACCAAAGGAATGAGAAGTGCTTGTCCTCCTAAAACGGACCAAACAGTTTTCTCGTGTTCTTTTAAAAGTTCTTGTTATTCCAATATAGATTCTTACTTCGGTAGACATTTTAGCCTGACATATTTTTAAGGTATATTTACATCATGTTTTAAGACCTTTCTTTTAGTCTGGCTGACCAGATTTGTACCCATCCCGCCGTGAGGTGGCCTTAGTCGCCTGCTTGGGGTTAAACCACAATAACTAACTAATCTTACTTCGGTGATTTTCTTGATACAGCAGAACTTGTTTTGAGCAACTACACTTATGAGAGATCACCTTTCATCACGGTCATTCATTTACGCTGCTGTAACCACCTGATTGGTAGTCTTTAATGATAGGTGACACTTTTTTTCCTTTAAGACTTCTCTTGAGAGAACACATGTTTTATAGGACTACTTTTCTATTTTAAAAAGATGTCTACTCAAAATATATTCTGCTGCACTGAGAATCTCACTCAAAAAACGTTTTCTACGAGCGATACAATGGATAACGTTAGTTTGTTCCTTCGTTCGTTGTTTCACTCCCGAAACGATTGCAGCAGTACACGGACACCGCAGATAGATCCACTCGGGGAGTGCGCTGCAAAGACACATCTTCGCATCTACTTTGAATAGAAGTGTCCTCGTGGCGTACTGCCAGAATGAGTGGATTACTGCCGCAAACGGCATGGATTCGTATGCATTATTCGCCTACCCGACAAAACCCTGGCCCCAGCGGTTCGCTCCCCGTTCTGGGAGAAGGCTTGACATCCAGTGATGACTGTCTTGGCGGGACCGCCCACTTGAGCTGTCAAAGGCTGCGGTCCCGAATTGACAGTACTGCATGTGACATTAGTAGAGCGACAACACGCCGCAGTCACAACAACACCTGTAAATGAGCATTGATAATACTGAGACGACGATGTGTTGATGCTGATATAATAATAATAATAATACTAACACTAATATAATAATAATAATAATAATAATAATAATAATAATAATAATAATAATAATAATAATAATAATAATAATAATAATAATAATAATAATAATAATTTTATAAGCCGTTTTGAGTCGCGGCGCTGATTATGTATAATTGTTAAGACCTAAACAGCAGCAATATTGCTATTACAATGATTTTCATTATTATTATTATTATTATTATTATTATTATTATTATTATTGCGAGGCAAGATAAAACAAGTGATGACAGTTGTGCCGTAACACCTAAACCAATTTACCTGATATTTTGACATGTTTTAATAGTACTATCCTCCACCATTCATACAGAATTTCAGCAATTCAGGCGAGATTGAAAGGCGATATGGTATTTTGAAGTAGGTTACTTTCGGACTTTTGAATTTATGCATTTTCCTAGGTCCTAGATGCGGGAAACGCTCCGTCCTGCCAGCCTAAATTCAGTTGAAGGAAGAACCAAAAGTCGCATTGGTCGCGGCAAAGGTCTGTACGATGGTTCAGGAAGAACGCGAATGTTTTGGTCCTCTGTGTAGGACACAGTGACCTTGGCTTTGTGGTCACTGGCATTTTCAAGAAAAAACAAGATGTTCCGGCCACTCAGAGTTGGCCGCTGCTCATGAACAAACTTCAACACTTCAAAAATAATTTCTTACAGGATATTTTGTATTGACTGCGCGCGCCACTGGTAAAATATGAAACAATGACGTGGACCTTTAAGTTTAAAAAAATAGAGAACATATTGCCGTGAATTCTGAAAATCTGTCACAAGATTGGAAGTTCAAGATATTTCTCAAAAATGAAATATAAGTGTATTTTCCTTTCAATACGTAAATAAAGAGCGAAGTGTGCTTGTTCCCAGGTGAAATTTGACGATCAGACCTGTACTTGTCTTCAAAGTCCTCTCTTTCACAGTTAAATTGCACAATCCATTTGCAGTCAGTGCCAGACATACACTAGTACAATATCAAACGAATTTCAAATTTGTTTAGATTTTGACTGGACTGTCTCAAAGTTTCACTCTAAAAAGTTTCATTCTAAAAAGCGCTTTGAGCACCATTCATTTGGAGGCTAAGCGGTATATAAATGAACATTATTATTTTAAAATGTAGAAATAAATGTATTGTCTTGGAGAGTCCACTATTTTCAAGCACAGCTGTTTACATACCAGCTCCATGTTGTGCTCGAATAAAGGGCAAAGGTTGAAATTTGTTTTGATACTAATTTTATTTACCTTACTTAAGTAGTTTACCAATATCATTACTTTCTGATCATATTATTATTATTATTATTATTATTATTATTATTATTATTATTGCTATCATCATCAATATCATCATTCTTACTATTATTAGTATTATTATTGTTGTGAGTAATTATTAGTATTAGTATTATATTATTATTACATGAAGGAAGCCCCACCTGACGCTTTGCCAGGATCAGAGGAGGTCGGTTCTCCGCTCTGCGCTACGCAGGACTTGGCCGAAGCGTTAGTAAACACCCCATCCAAGTCGCCTGACTGACTGTAGGCAGAACACCCTGAAATGGAATATCAGTCCTTAATCAGTATCATGTGAAGTAAATGGCACACTAAGCAGGTTGCTCACCCAGTCCAGTCTGTCTGCAAAAGCCATGTCTACAAGAAATAAAAATGCATGCACACATTTTCGCTGCCGGGGAAAAGCAAACGCACACTCACATGAAAAGGGCATACTTTCTGATCATACCTTGTATTATTATTATTATTATTATTATTATTATTATTATTATTATTATTATTATTATTATTATTATTATTATTATTATTATGGCTATCATCATCAATATCATTATCATTCTTACTATTATATATTTTAAGTTACTGGTCGGAGGGGTTCGCTACACGGACCTTTGTAGGCCTGAGGGAGGTCAAAGGAATCATTGTACCTCTCAGGCCTTCGGCCTTCGGTAGCGAACCCCTCCGACCAATAACGTATTTGTTTTCCTTCCTCCGTTTATTGTTTTTAAAAAATCCAGTTTATGAAGACGGCCGCTTCTGTGGCGGATAGGTGACACCATTGAATATACATGTTCTGCAGGGGATTCCCAGTCTTTACGCGACAGAGTGTGACGTAGCATGATTCCGTGTGAAGCGCAAGTTTCGCGAGTAAAAAGATAATCTTGGCTTGTGTACAGAATGATTCAAGCTGCAATGTCTACAAAAGGTCGTTAAAGTATGACAGTGACAGTGCTTCTTGACTGCTGTGTGATTCAGAAAAATTAAGAACTTTTTGATGAAGGCTTTTGCTGTTTGCGCTGTGTAATTAGTGGTGAAATATTGTTTAAGTTGGCTCCTCACGTCGTAAAAAAAAAGGCAGAGGATGTGTATTACGTCAAATAGGACTACTTTAGTGCGTTTTTTCTGCTATTTTGTCGAATTGAGTTGCTATCAAGACTTGAAAACGAGGTCCTAACGCGTCATCGAGAGGGCTATAAAACGTCCGCCATTTTTCGCTATAGGGGTTTTTATATCACGGTCACATGGTACAGTTTGCGCTAAAGTGACTGGTCGTGTGACGTAGGGAGGAAAACAAATAATATATATATCAAACTCTTTTCCAGGTCACCTGCAGCAGCTTGACTGTTGGTGAAGCTAGCATACCTTTTAAACGCTGTGTTCGTGACCTTGGTGTTCTTTTGGACTCTACTTTGTTTATACATGACCATATCACTTCCATCTGTAGAGCAGCCTATTTCCAGCTGAAGAAAATCAGCTCTGTAAGATCTTTCCTGACTCAGTCTGCCACCACTCAGCTTGTGTCTTTACTGATTTTGAGCCGCATTGACTATTGTAATTGTTTGTTTGCTGGCTTGCCATCAGAAGAACTGGCTCGACTTCAGAGATATTAAACAGTGCAGCTCGCGTCATTTTTCAGAAAAAAAAAAAAAAAATCATGTGTCATCCTTGTTGTACCAACTTCACTGGTTTCCCGATCCCATCAAAGCTAGGATTGAGTATAAGGTAGCTATTTTCGAATTCCGTCATTTCGATGATACACTGCCTCCCTACCTTTCCAGTATGTTAACTAATTAACAAGCTTCCCGCATCTTACCTTCTAGCAGTGAAACACTTTTGAAAGTACCAAAAATAAATACAAAGTCTTTTGGTCATAGGTCCTTTTGTTTCCAGGCCCCAGTCGTTTGGAATTCGCTTCCGAAGCACATTCGTGATGCCCCGACAGTAATTTCTTTCAAAAGTCATCTTAAAACACAGTTTTCCCCCCGTCTCACTACTCTGTTTACCAAATTCCAGTCTCTTTTCTGTTTTTCCCAATAACATCATGATGATCATGTGCCAGTCCTTGTTGCGATGTTTGTTTGTGCTTTGGGTGTGTTTATGTGCTGTTAATTTTTGAATTTGTATTGTAATATTTGTATTTTGTGTTGTTGCTGTCTATTGATTTGTGTTTAGGTTTTAACTTTGATTTGCATTGTACAGCGCTTAGAGCCTGCAATGGCAGGGAGTTTGCACTTTATATATATTACTTTTAACAAATCAGATTAGCACCAAGGGGCGTAATTTTTCATTCCATTCTGAGAATGCTGTGCTAATGCCATGGAATTCCAGGCTGGTAAGCTTGCATTGTGTTATTAGCTGTCCTTTTTGTGACTGCATCGCTCACTAGTTCTAGAAAGGAGAGGGTAGTGGGAGAGAAGGAATGACAGACCTATCATTTTGAGCCTTCCACTGAACACCTACTACATAAAGCAGTAGGTACTACCCCCAGGCGCCCCGCCATCCGCTGGAGAATATCCAGACCTCCCCCAGAGGGGGGATGCTAGAAAATATTCCCAAACAGATATTGGACCTGCTGAGTAAATTTAAGTTTTTGCCGCCTACGACCGGTTTCACCCCAAGGGGGGGGGGGGGGGGCTCTTCAGGTAGGCATACGGCGTAACCTGAAATTGCAAACACAACGCATGTCTGTCTTCTTCCACTGCAACACCTCATAAAGCTTTAGGGATCCGCGCTGTACTAGTGGTGCTACCAGTAAATTCTGGAGGCGGCTTCTAGTACATGCGTTGTGTTTGCAATTTCATGTTACGCCGTATGCCTTACCTGAAGAGCCTATAGATAGCACTGATGGATACATGCACAAGGGAATCAGCTAGGCCACCCTTGCTACCTTGAACCAACTCTGGATGCCTTTGTGAGATGCCTGGCAGTGCCAGAAGCCGTCTGCAGACTAGCACCAATGGTGAGGCTGCAGCCAGAGCCTCTAACACTGTAACAGCATTACAATTCGCCAAAAAGTGTGTTTCGATGACGTTTTGCTTTCAATAGCCGGTACTCCTCTCGTCAGCGAACCAAACCGTTTGAGACTTCCACGTTCACAGCAATTCTTGGCTATTATTGTTTCAGTCTCCTACATTTAGCCCCGATTTAGTTCAACGGGTCAGATGTTTGTGCACCTTTTCGGGCAGAATCTTTTACTTTTTTTTATTTTCCTTTCTTTCCTCTCGTCTAATTTGACGAAGGGTAAGCTTAGTTTGCTTCGCTGGGTGAGTTGTTTTTTTTTTTTGTCTGGGGTCGACACGATTGGAGAGGTAATCGTAGTAACGGTGCTTGTGTGATTTATTTGGGTTGCTTCCCTTAATTTTATTTACTTCTTCATTCCTCATTATTTTAGTTTTGAGGAGATTAGCATGTCTCCTAAATTTGCGTGTCTTTTATATGCGATCATAGGGGGTGTCGCACATCTTCCCCTGCATTCCGGGTCGTTCATGATTTTCTAGGCCAGTGCTTTTTGATGGCTCTCGATAGACCTTTGGTGGCTGGGTTGAATTTGGTGGTTAACACCATCTGGGGCGGGGGGGGGGGGGGGGGGGGGGGAGGAGGGTTTTTTCCTCTCCTCCCATTAGGCTTCTCTTGCATTAGTGTCTCCCTTGGTGTGGAAAGAATTTAAGCCGATAGGTCGGTTAGCCCCGTTTGCATGTAACCCCTCGCTCGTAGTTTGGTATGGAACAAGTTGATTTTTTAAATCTTTCAACTGCGTTTGAGCAGTTTCTTGCAATGCGGAGTGTTTCCCCTTTTACTAGTCCTTTGAAGACTGCTGGTGGGTGGGCCGGCAGGTGGTGTAGGTACTGATAGGTTTCAGTTGGTTTCCTGTACATTGTAATGTCCAATTGTCCTGATTGTTGGATTTTTTTTCCACTTGTGCACTCTTATTCTATTTTGATGAGGGGTAAGCTTATAGATTCGGTGCTCTAACCACGCAATGCTGGTAATTTAACCAGTGCTGTGGTGATGAAGGGTTGTGCACTCTGGCACGTCCTGGCGGCGAAAGAACGCCTTGTCCGCAGGCCAGAGCCTAAGGTGGTCTGAAGTCGGGCATCAGGCTGCAACAAGGAGAGGCTGGCTGTGCAGTATATGCAACAGGAGGCCTGATTCTTTCGTTGTCTGAGGAAACAGACATAAATTCAACCGTGAGATAAGAGTTCCCGCTGTGTTGTTTTATGTCTCCTTTGACTGCGATGGGTCTTTGAGTCGACACTGTTTTGTTTAAGTGTTCAGGATATAGGGCTATATCTTGATTTTTGATCTTCTGTTAGCAAAGCTTTTCATACATATATGCGTGTGCGGTGTGCCCACTATACACTAGTCCAGTCAACGCCGGGCCCGGCAGTTACGTAATCAAGGACCATTCCCATCACCCTTCTACTACTTTTGGAAGTAGTAGCGCGATGCATGGATAGCGGCATAGTGCCTATTAGTACGATAGCACATGCGTATCCCTTCACCGTGTAGCTTTCAGTGTTTTTCCACATAAAATTTAGCTCTCTGTTTCAGAACACTGTGTCATTTAGATTTTTCTAATTCAGTGCTGATTGTTCTCTTTATTGCAAGTCTCTCGGTTTTCAGTGATAACCGTTTATTGCTGTTTGTTGCTTCTTCTTTTTCTCTTTTCCCCATAGTTTCATCACGTATCCAGCTGCTGGATGTGATACAATGTGGGGATTTTTTGTTTAGTTTTTTTGGCTTCATTTCGTCAACGTTCTTCTGTTCGCAGCTACTGTCTTTGTTGTTGACGGATGTTTAAGTTTTGGTACGTTCGCATCAAAATGTCAGGTTTTTCATAGCCCAATTCATTTTGATGGACTGACTTATGTGCGGCTTTGGTGTCGACCGATTCAGGCAAGTGTGTCAGTGTAGATGTGCTTCACATCGCATATTACACGAAACAGTGGCTTTTTTTTTTTTTTTTTTTTTTTTTTTTTTGGCGGCCCGCGCCGTATAGGAAAAAGCGGTGCACACATCGCACATCTGCATGTCACAGCCTGATTCTAGTCTTGCCGTACATACTTTGTTTTCCCTGTGTGTCAACGATTTGTGTGTAGACGGATGTGTTTCACATCGCACACTACCCGATGCATTGGCCTGTTTAGTTTTCGGCCAGCCGTAGTTGGCGGTGCTCACAACTGACGCACCCATTAATGTTTCAGCCTTATTCTGGCTTGGCCGGTTCATGCCTTTTAGATCTGTGATCTGTATCAACAGTCCCAAAGTGTTCACAGGTTCAAGAGATTTGAGTCAGAGCGTGTCGCCGGGCCCGGCTAGCGAGTCACTTCAAACGACTGTGTGTAAAGATGTGCCGGTTTCACATCGCACACTACCCGATGCCATGACCTGTTTTTTTTTTTTTTGGCCGGCCGTCTTTCTTTCTGTTTTAATTTCTGATTTCTTTTTATTTATCAATCGTTCGTTCCTTTTTTTCATTCTTTATTGTGGTATTATGCTGAGAACGAGTTAGTTTCCGATATGGGTTGTCCCTGCTTCTAGTATTTCGGAAACACGCACCTCTTTGGCAGTAGTTAACGTCTAGTTTTTGGGTTATTTGTGTTGTGTTGGCTCTGCACGTGTTGTGTATTGAGCGACTTGCCGGATGGTGTTGCACGTACCCGTGTAGGGTGGTTGGGTTTTCCAGCCAGTCGGCTTCGGTTTGGTTCCCACGTTTGCCAATACCTTATTGCTGGTCTGGGTCTTGGGAAGGATTTTGTTCAAAGCCCCGTACTCTCCGACGGGTCCCTGGGGGTAGTTTTACTATCTCGCCTTGTTAGGATTGGTGAATGTAACCTTTTTTTTTCCGTTTTGTTCGTTCGGCGTACACATTTCCATTTGTGTCTTTATATGAGTTCAGGTTGGGTTATTTTTTAGTCTCTTTTGATCGCGATGGATCTATTAGTATTTTCTGTTTAGTTCAGTGTTCAAGATGATGATGATAGAACTTTATTGCCATATGTAATAATACATTAGGAAATCGTTGCGGTGCTGCGCAACTTAAAAAGAAGAACATTAAACATATCAAAATATAATTAAGCTGCTCACGTGCACACACACACACACACACACACACACACACACACACACACACACACACACACACACACACACACACACACACACACACACACACACACGGATGCCTTAGTAACTATTGTGGTCTAATGGCAATAAACACGATTTCACAATAACACAAATCACATAGGACATATCGTAATTTAAAAACACGTCACTTGCAGCATAGACACAGCTCTGCAGTTAGCCCGATTTCCTACTCATTAATCTGGCCAGTCACCTGCTGCTGTGGTATGCAGCCACTCCCCACTGCGAGCAGGCTATCTAGGTCACTGTCTGGCATCAACAGACTATTCCTTCTATAATCTCTGTTACGGACTACTGATGTGTGGTGTGTTATGTCTGTGTTTAATGTTCTCTATCTCCTCTCCCTCAGTTTTCTACATACCCTGCGGGATGTTTGACAGCAGATACTCACAGTAGTAGGATAATGGAAGAGCATTCCCTTCTAGCACCATGAACAGCTCTTCCAGTCTGCCTGACTAGGCGCACTAACGATTAATTGCCACCATGCCCGGCTACTGCCACCGATGACTTATCTTGCACTCAAAGGCACCCGTCCGCTCCTAACTAAAAGTGTGTTCTGCACAGCCGTGTAGATAAAGTAGTATGCTGATAGCAAGACAATACTGTATATTTTGTACAGTAAACAGTGGGACGGATGGGTCAGGTTTGGCGTTTGTTTGCATCATTAAAAGTCTGGACAGCAGTTGGGTATAAACTGTTTTTAAAACGACTCGTGCGTGTTCCGATCGCTCTATAACGGCACCCTGATAGTAACATCTCAAACCGAACTCATGGGCTGGGTGTGAATCATCTCGGAGGATGGGTCTAGCCTTTTTTGTAGCATTCTTTCGTGGAAGAGGGATTGAAGTTTGATGCAGTTTTTACTACTCTGTTTAATTTGTATCGTTGGGCTATCTTCGATTTTTGGTCTTCTGTTAGTAAGGCTCCCCATACATTTATGCGTGTGCCCATTGCAGAAGATCACATGTCTCGCAGGTGGTCAAGGGTATTAGTCCGATCATGTGCCGGGCCCGGCAGTTACGAATTCAAAGACCATTCCCACCATCCTTCTACTACGTTGGAAAGTAGTAGCGCGATACATGCAAAGGTGACGGCATAGATATAGCTTAGCTACCTGCCTTAGTGAGAGAATGCATGCATCCCCTTTCCCATTGCTTTTTCTTTTTCTTCATTGTTTCTTCTCTGGTTTTTTTGGGTTCCCCCCCCCCTCCCCCCCCCCCCAATGGCCTGTTTTTAGTTCATTTTGTTTTAAAGCATTGTTTCTTATTTGATTCTTCTTTCCCGTTAATGCCGGTAGCTTAATTTTCTTTAAGCCGATTTTTTTCCTTTTATTTGTTGCTTTGTTTGTTAGGTCCTCCAACCTTACACTCCATTGCTTGTCCGGCTGTTGACCGTGATGCAATATGGAGTTGTTTTTAACGTTATTTCGTTAACGTTCTTGTGTTCGCTGTTAGACAGCTATAAGACGTGTTTTATATCAATGCTTTTCGTACGCTGGCATCAAAGCGTTTGGTTTATTGTATGCGACTGACTTGTGTGAAAGTGTTTCGACCGGAGCAGTCAACACAGTCCATTGCATACAAAACAGCGGATCAGAGCAAGTCTGACCTTGCGGAACAACACGGGCGGTGTTAGACACCAACGATCAGTTTGTCAAAAAGTGTATCACATCGCACACTATCTAATGGCCTGTTTTTCGGCCGGCCGTACACACTCTTTTCCCACAACAAGTCAGTCAGTTTTTTTTTGTGTTTAAGAATGAGGTGTGTTTCGAGGACGTTTTGCTTTCAATAGCCGGTACTCCTCTCGTCAGCGGACCAAACCGTTTGAAACTTTCACGTTCACAACAATTCTTGGCTGTTATTGTTTCAGTCTCCTACATTTAGCCCCGATTTAGTTAACGGGTCAGATGTTAGTGCATCTATTCGGGCAGAATCATTTACTTTTTTTTCTCCTTTCTTTCCTCTCGTCTAATTTGACGAAGGGTAAGGCTTAGTTTGCTTCGCTGGGTGAGTTTTTTTTGCCTCGAGTCGACACGGTTGGAGAGGTAATCGTGGTAACGGCGCTTGTGTGCTTTATTTTTTCGGTTGTGTCCCTTGATTTTATTCATAATGATGCAAAGGATTACTATTTTGAAAGAAAACTGTTGCTATTCTGGTCTGAATAAGACATGCACCCCACAAAAACATCACTTGCACCGGTTTGAAAACGCATATCTCCCATTTGCCGGCTAGTGATTTAAATTACGAGTAATGTGAGAAGGAGGATTATTTTTCGATCATATGCAACCAAAAACATTCATTATAAGCGATAATTGTGGATTTTATCGCAACAAAAGCCGACCTACACACCGACTGAAAACATTTCGTTTGTCTCTTCTAAAAGGCGAATACAAACATTTTGTTTCTGAGAAATTCAAATCATCAGGTGGCTTAAAACGTTTTATGAGGCGTTTTTACTCCGATCATGCCCATGACACAGCATAATAAGTTGTACCACAGATGGGGGGGGGGGGGGGGAGGAGGGGGGGCACAGGGCGGGAGGGGATGGGGATGGGAAGCCAAGCGGGGAAGGGAGGCGGGAGAGAGGGCCGGGGACGTCGAGTGTGAGATGTAGTGAATGACTTCGATACATTTTCTTTTCTCATCAATAACACACATTTTCACCGTCTTCTTGTGTCTGTGTGTGTGTGTGTGTGTGTGTGTGTGTGTGTGTGTGTGTGTGTGTGTGTGTGAGTTTGCGTGCGTGCGTGCGTACGTGTGTGCGTGCGTGTGCTTAAATGCGCGAGTGCTAACGTGTGTGTAACTGCTTTATTGCTTCATTTTCGCGTGATTAGTCGACGGGCTACTTGTTTATTTGTGTTGTTTCTTTATTGTACCAACACCATTACACCTACGAACATAACCATCATCAAAACAGCAGGAGAAAAGACAAAGAAAACACGGAAAACAAGAGTAACAATAACTCTTATGAAGCCACACATTCCGTAAAACAGTGCACCTCGAGTCAATGCCGATGCAGAAAATATTTAGGTCAACAGCAAGGGTGGGGGGGGGGGGGGGAATTGGGTGGAAGGGGGACGGGGGGAGGTTGGGTGTCAAAGATGAGATGTAGTACATCTCTTATGATTTCAAAACGTTTACTTCTCTGTGTGTGTAACTT
>BTPG01000001.1:80217581-80287581 GCA_036245525.1 Semisulcospira habei | reverse complement strand
ACAAATCTAATAGTTTTCTTCCAAATGTATTTACAGTCATATCTTCAGTAAATCGTGAAGGTTCAAATAGAGCGGTATTAGTTAGTAGTGTTTCATCAGGATCAAGCTGAAACAAATATCGATTAGGCTGCAAATCCCCAGTTCTACCATTAAAATCACCACACATTAGGAAATGAATGTCTCCAAATTGCTCGAGGGCACTAGCAAGACACTGTTCTAATTCTTCCAACAGGCAGTCGTACGGTAATTGTCTATAAAATGGTGAATCCTTGGGCGGAACATAGCACGCGACCAAAAGCACATCGCATTCAGTACCAAACAATGATCTGTCAAGTTTGAGAAAGACACTTTGAGCGCATGTCATGTTCACTTGGAAAACAAACTTGGCATACACATTTTTTACTAACACAACAACACCTCCCGAGCTTCTTCCTTGACGTGACAGTTTGACTGCAGGTAAGGAAAAACACGTGAAATCAGACCAGCAGTCAGGCGGGACGAAAGCATTGTCTAAAAATGTTTCAAACAAACACACAATGTCATAATTACTTACATATTGTAGAAAGTCTGGGTCAGATAGCTTGCTCCACAGTCCATCAACATTCCATGACAGAAAGGTAAGTGTATGCAACACATTATCTACTGGCTGCTCTACAACACACGCGCGCATCGGTGACACATCCCGTGCAATTGAGGTGGGAGACGCGGCTTGGCCGACATATCACGGGTCACTGGATTCGTCCCCGACCTCAATTGTAGGGGAACTGTGTGGCCGGCGCCGTTTCGCTGGTTTAGGTGAAGGCTGTAACGGGGACACCAAGTGTGGCGCACGTGCCGGTGTTGCGTTGACCTGCTGACCAGTAGCTGCGGCGGCACCGAGTCCTTGGATACGGTTGTCCGGTCTTCTGTCGACGCTGTTGTCTGTCGCATGACGGCGGCCGAAGTTGTCGGTGTCGTGGTTCCGTTGAACTAGGGGTCCAGCGACGACCAGCTTGTTTCCCTTGTAGTACGCCCGCATTCCTTTCTCCCGGTGCAGTCTGATCTGTTCATGTTGCCGGTTGGTTAAGTCACCAGCAACATTAACCCCCTTTTGCTTGAGTGCAGCACGACCCTTGGTCAGGACGTCCATCTTGTCCCTCCATCTCGCGAACTTCACGATCATGGGGCGGGGCTTGTTGTTGGCTCTGGCACGGTTGGCTGCTACAGATGCAAAGTCCGGTTTGTTCCCCACCCGGTGTGCGCGTACCAAATCGTCCTCAGTCCAGGTTTTATTTGGCACTGTGCCCTGCAGACATTCCAGTACTTTGGTGGCACAGGAATCGAAGGTCTCGCCTGGCGTTTCCACGATTCCAAAGAGTCGCAGATTGTCCCTACGTGAGAACGCCTCTGGCTTGTCTAGTTCTTCCTCGTAGCGTTTCCGCAGATCTTCCATGTCCTCCTGCAAGTCTTCTACAGACTCGGAAACCTCCTCCTGCTTCTCAGTCAGTTCCTTGCAGGTGTCCTCCAGGCTGCGAGCGCGTTGCTTCAAGTCAGCAATGTCGGTGCCAATCGCCTGTATAGAGGTCAGCACATCACAGAGGTCAGCACGAAGAGACCCCAGTTTCTCGTCAATCACCTGTGTCTGCTTGTCGATTATACGCTGAATGTCACTGACAGTAACTAAAGGTGGTGTAGTTCCAGAGACCTCGAGTGGATATGCGGATAGAGCTTCTTTGTCTGCCATCTTAGCACAGTTCGATTGACACCGAGAGAGAGAGAGAGAGAGAGAGAGAGAGAGAGAGAGAGAGAGAGAGAGAGAGAGAGAGAGAGAGAGAGAGAGAGAGAGAGAGAGAGAGAGAGAGAGAGAGAGAGAGAGAGAGAGAGAGAGAGAGAGAGAGAGAGAGAGAGAGAGAGAGATCTTCAGTTTTCTGAGAGAGTGCCATATTTTTAATAAGATTTGAGCGTTTATAGACTATGATGTTTCTATTATTTTGACCTTTTTGAGAGTCTGTCGACGTTTTTCTTTGAAGACATGTGCGACATTTTAGCCTGACATATTTTTAAATATATATTTACATCATGTTATAAGACCTGTCTTTTAGTCTGGCTGACCAGATTTTTACCCTTCCCGCCCTGAAATGGCCTTAGTTGCCTGCTCGGCGTTAAACCCAAATACTTACGCCTGTCACCCCTACCCGGGTATAGGCCGTCGACGAGAGACCTCCAGCAACTCCTGTCCTGTGCTTCTCCTTCGATTCTACTCCAGGTGGTTCCCAGTCTCTTGATGTCTGCTTGGAGGTCTCGACGCCAGGAGTTTCTCGGCCTACCTCTTTTCCTCTTTCCCTGGGGGTTCCATGACAATGCCTGCCTAGTGATACTGGAAGCTGGCTTTCTCAGACTGTGACCGATCCATCCCCATCTTCTTCGCCCAATTTCATTCTCTGCTGTTATCTGCTCTGTTCTCTCCCAGAGTCTGACGTTGCTGATCTTCTCTGGCCAGTGGATTTTCAAAATTCTTCTAAGGCAACTGTTCATGAAGGTCTGTACTCTGTTGACTGTGGTTTTTGTCAATCTCCATGTCTCTGCTCCATATAGGAGAACTGCTTTCACATTGGAGTTGAAAATCCGGACTTTGGTGTGTTGTGACAGCTCTCTGGAACTCCACACTTTTTTCAACTGGAGAAAGGCTGCTCTGGCTTTACCGATTCGTGCTCGGACATCTGCATCAGTGCCGCCTTTTTTGTCTATGATGCTCCCGAGATAGGTGAAGGACTCCACCTCCTCCAACGGGGTGCCAGCAAGCAAGACTGGTTCTTCCCTGGTTGCGTTCAGCCTCATTGTCTTTGTTTTCTGTTTGTGAATGGTGAGGCCCACTTGGGACGAGATGTCAGCAAGCCTCGTGGTCTTGTCCTGCATTTGTTGACGAGTGTGGGACAGTAATGCCAAGTCGTCTGCAAAATCGAGGTCGTCAAGTTCTGTCCACTGTATTCCACTTCGTCTGTGCTCTGTGGTCATCTTCATGACCCAGTCTATGGCCAGTAGGAAGAGGAACGGAGACAGCAGACACCCCTGCCTGACACCAGTTCTGACCTGGAGCTCTCTGGTGAACTGCCCTTCGTGGATCACGCGACATGTCATGCCACCATAGCTGCTCTTGATCAGGCGGACGAGCTTTGTGGGTACACCGTAGTGTCGTAGGAGTTTCCACAGAGTCTCTCGGTCCACGCTGTCAAATGCTTTCTCATAATCCACAAAGTTGACGTACAGCGGGGAGCTCCACTCCAGAGACTGTTCCACGATGATGCGGAGAGTGGCGATCTGGTCTGTACATGATCGGTTCTTCCTGAATCCTGCTTGCTGGTCTCTCAGCTGGGGGTCAACGGAGCTCTTCATTCTCTCTAGGATGATCCTGTTGAAGACCTTTCCTGGTACTGACAGCAAGGTGATTCCTCTGTAGTTGTAAACCCAAATAATTAACTAACTAATTCTCCGTCTACGGTCCATCCACCTGGAACACTCTCCCACTCTCTCTCCGTCAAAAACACACTCTCTCCTCCTTCCAGTCCTCCCTCAAAATTCACCTCAGTTCTAGCACTATATCACCACACTCCCCACCCCAAGCTGAATGTCGTAATGTATTTCACTATTTGTGGTACGTGAGTCATTGTCTAAAGCGTGCGCATGCGTGAGCGAGTTGTGAGTGCGTGCTTAGAGTTATAATTATTATAAGATAAGCGCATTATAAATACCGTAATTATTATTATTATTATTATTGATGTGCGTATAGTGGGAAGGTGTGGTGTACATAATCTTTTGAGTGTTTTTGTTGCTCACTTTTATAAAAGCCCACAGGAGAAAGAGAGCTAGTGTTTTGAGTTTTACCGCGTGAATGCGCCGACTTAGTGGCGGTATATGCGTCTGTTGTGCGAGAGTATGTACGTGCGACTGGGGCAAGTCTGCGTGCGTTACACACATATTGACACCTATTGTCCAAGTAGGATTGAAAGAAAGCTAAAAAAATTGTGTGTTATATGATACGTCGCTAGCTTCTGCAGCAAAAGTCCATGATTGACTAGATCAAATGCTTTTGAAAAATCTAAAAATACAGCACCTGTCATCTGAGCCTTGTTAATAGACGTAAGACAAGTATTTCTTAGGTGAGACAGCGCCGTGTGACAAGAGTGGCGGGGTCTAAATCCTGACTGACTGCAGGGGGTGAATTAAGTTGTGCTTCCCTAAAAAATTGCTCTGGTGTGTAGAATGAATAAATGAATGAATGAATGAATGAATGATACTTTATTTCTCAAGGATGGAAACGATAGGCGCACAGGCCTCTTTTCATGTTTGTCCTTGCTAAACTACAACATTAAAAGCAACATTAAAACAATATGTTAACAGCACAAAACAAGCGGCTACACCCACAGGTCACTTGTGTTACATTCCGATACAAGTTCCAAAGTCGCTGAAGATTACACACACACACAGCAAAATGACAGGGTCTTGGGGGGGGGGGGGGGGTGGGTGGGGGGTGGGGGGTGGGTGGTGCGATGTAAAGTGTGTTTATAGAAATCGACTGCACGCTTATGATACAGCTACTCATGTGTAGGAATTTAGTGAGCAGGCAAAACACCACGATAAAGAGAGAGAGAGAGAGAGAGAGAGAGAGAGAGAGAGAGAGAGAGAGAGAGAGAGAGAGAGAGAGAGAGAGAGAGAGAGAGAGAGAGAGAGAGAGAGAGAGAGAGAGAGAGAGAGAGAGATATTATGTAAAAGCTAACAAGTGCAAAACGGAGGACCACAGGAAATCATTGACATGACTCTTTTGGGCATATTATCTACGTTTCTTTCAAGTTTGCTCAGAGATGTATTTAAAAGCTTTCGTCCTAAACAATGGAAAAGATGTCTCGTTTGCTGTATATGTGGAGGAAGTGAGTTCCATAAATAGGCACCCGCGTACGAAAGGCTGGATTTAAACAAGTCAATTCGAGGCCGTTCAATGACGAGACTGTTCCTCAAAGTGATGTAGACCCTTTCGCTCTCAGTGAAAAGCTTAGCCAGGTAGATGGGGGCTTTCCCGTTCAGTGCTTTGTGCATAAGTACGCACTTATTAAACGTAAGGTGTTGATGTAAAGGAAGGAGCCCTGTTGCCTGAAGCTTTTCCTCCAAAGTTAGAGAGGGGATTGCGAGGATCAGTTTAACTGCGCGATTGTATAGAGAATTGATCCGCTTAAGGTTAGCCTTACTACAGCCGTCCCAAATAGTAGATGCGTAGTCAATGTGAGGTTTAATGTAGGAGTTGAAAAATAGCTTTCGTGTCTTAGTATAGATTTTAATCTTGACAGTAAAAATAGCTTCTTTGATAATGTTTTCCCTAGTTGTGTTAGATGGCGCAACCAGCACAGTTGGTCATCAACAATTACCCCGAGGAGGCGATATTCCTTGACTTGCTCAATAGGAACTGAATCAAAAGAGAGGTTAAGTGAATGGGGGCGGAGCTGATGCTTTTGGCGTGTTGTGATTAGCATGCTTTTCGTTTTGGATGGATTTACAAGCATTTGATTATTTTTGCACCACAGTGAGACCTCCAGAAGACTAAGCTGAAGATTGGTTGATATTTCAGGTACAGTTTTCCCGCCAGCGTGAAGAGTTGAATCATCGGCAAACATGTCACATTCGGTATTTGGATTGGATATATGAAGTGGAAGATCATTTATAAACAAACAGAAAAGTAACGGAACTAGTATGGATCCCTGGGGTACGCCATACTCAACACGCTTTTCAGAAGAGAAGGTAGCATTGATGTACACAGTTTGAATTCTCCCTACGATATATGAACGAAAGAATGAGAGTGTTACTGGGCTGTTATTGTTAAAGTAGCAGTCTAGTTTCTCTAATAAAATTTCGTGGTTTATAAGGTCGAACGCTTTTTTTAGGTCTAGAAAGACAGCACCAGACATTTTGTTTCTGTTGATGTTGATCAGCCAAGTGTCAATCATATGAACCAAGGCAGTGTGACACGAATGTTTAGGGCGAATACCAGATTGATATTTATTCAGGAGAAACTTTTCTTCCAGGAATTCGAGAAGATGTTTGTGTACATGCTTCTCAATAGGCTTCGATAGAATAGATAATATGGATATAGGCCGAAAATTATTTGCATCAGATGTGTCTTTTGTTTTAGGTATAGGTACCACTTTAGATTTTTTGAAAGCCGCCGGAAAAATATTATTTTGAATAAATAGGTTGTAAATATAGGTTAAGCTTTCCACAATGTATGGAAGAGAAAGTTCGAGGATAAACCCATTGATACCATCAATGCCAGCTGACTTTTTGTTCTTGAGACTAGAGATAAATCTGCCCACTTCATGTACAGCGATGTAGGGGATATTAAAAGCATCACCCGCGGACAGTCTTTGCTTACAAAAGTCAGTAAGCTTCTGCGATGCGACATGTTCCACCTGATCCAAACCTTCAGCATGTAGTAAAGATTTCGGGGCTAAAATGAAGTGGTCGTTAAATGCATCGGCTGTAAGGTTGGCAGTCGTATTTGCAGAACGATTTTTACTATTGTTAGTTAGTAAGTTTAAAACTTTCCATATTGAAGACGGATTCCCGCCGCGTATGGTTTTCTCTACCAGTGCCTCCCGGATAAGGTATTTGACTCTGTTACGTAACCTTTTGAACTCAATAAAATCTTTGTCCCGCTTGGCTCGATTACTGGCTTCCATGGTTTGTTTAATCTCCTCCGTAATCCAGGTGGGGGGGGGGGGGGGCTCACGGCACCGGACTCGTTTCCTTTTTAAAGGGACATGCTTATTTAGCACTCCGAGGAACAGCTCAAGCCACAGTGAGAGCGCTACATCAGGGTCATTGTGATTGTAAACTTCATGGAACGGCAAAAAACTGAGGTCATGAAGGAAATATCTAGTTTTCTAAAACATCTATACGTAATGTATAAATGTTGGGTTCGGCTCTGTTTAGGAACATAACATGACCATGTACAGGTGATGGGAAAGTGGTCACTGACAGCTAGTGAAGGGACATCAGTTTCAATGATGGCTTGAGGGTTGTTAGTATAGATGTGGTCAATCAAAGTACACGAAGAGTGGGTT
Source organism: Semisulcospira habei (assembly GCA_036245525.1). Taxonomy (NCBI): domain Eukaryota; kingdom Metazoa; phylum Mollusca; class Gastropoda; family Semisulcospiridae; genus Semisulcospira; species Semisulcospira habei. Next base: position 80,280,493 of record BTPG01000001.1, on the reverse strand, counting down.
ACTCTGGTTGCAGTGGTAATCATCTGTTTTAGTCCAAACAGCATTGTTGTACATTGCCACATCGAATAGGGTTTTGAGATGTCAATGTTAAAATCACCGAGAATGAGTATATCCCTGCCTGTGTCATTCACTTTATCCATCACCTGTACAAAGTCGTCATACCACTCGGCAGTGGATGCTGGATTCCTATACACAAAGCCAACTAGCAGTGGCGACGTGTTAGGAAGCTTGACTTCCAACCACACGCATTCCACCTCCTTTGTCTCAAGATCAAGACGTCTGCGTACCCTGTGCTGAACAGTGCTGTGCACATAAACAGCTAACCCAGTATGACCTGGAGAAGTTGCATCACGTCGAATAAGAGAAAAATTCGGAATACTGATATAGAGAGAGAGAGAGAGAGAGAGAGAGAGAGAGAGAGAGAGAGAGAGAGAGAGAGAGAGAGAGAGAGAGAGAGAGAGAGAGAGAGAGAGAGAGAGAGAGAGAGAGAGAGAGAGAAAGAGAGAGAGAGAATAAAAAAAAATGTCTGAGTCGTAAGACAAGAACATTTTGATTGGGTCAAGTAATCACACCTGTCTGTTTATCAGCACTGTATCAAGAAAAATGTCGCTCAATATATGTATGTACCCAGTCCAAAACAAAACATTACCCAAGTCCTTCCGATTACCGGCACTTGTGCTAAAGTGGTCGATTTCGCTTTATTTGGACATACAACTTCCCAGCTTGACACTACTAACCGAAATGTACTCAGCGCAAATCCACCCAGGCGTACATCTACCCAGTGCAAATGTGTTCCTCTGATTTTACATTTAATTTTAGGACTAAATAAACTCAGCGTGAATCTTCACAGCATGATTCCACCCAGCATAAATCGACAAAGGCTTGACTTTACTCTAATAAAAATATCTCATTGGAATAGCGACAGCACATTTACACTGGGTAGATTTACGCCCAGGTTCATTCAGGCTGTGTAGACTTTCCCTGGATATTTTGACGATTTTTCAGATTTGCGCTAAAACATAACGAACTTGCCACTTCAGCGCCACTGATAGTGGCACTGTGTGTACTTCACGTACTAGAAAAATCACGTCACCACAAACCTGTTTAACGTCACAATCTAGGGCCCGCATAGTCTGGAGTTCACGTCAGACTTTTCTGAAATGTTGCAAAGGAAGTGACATGAGATAAAGTTTACATGCACATAGGCTGAAGGAAACTTTACCGGCCAAAACCAAATGTATGCTTCAAACATACAGTACCCAGCAAATCTGACACTGCTGAACATGTTTCATCGTGCAAATTTCCTCTCGCACGCCTCCGATGTTGGAGAAAACAAGCGGATAAGCTGCCTTAGTTGCGACCACAGACATTAATAAGAATGTCTATTGATGAACATGGGTGTGATACTTTCGACGTGTGTTTGTCTCTGTCGAAATGGTGACCTGTTGTGTGCCATGTACTGGGCTGTCGACTAACTCAGCGCGGAGATTTCGTTTGCCTGCGTAGACATCAGGGTTTTCTATAATCGTGCTTTTTGTTGAGTAAAGTCTAATTGTAATTAGAAAAAGGCATAATGACGGAAAGTGCCAGCAGGTTTGTTATTTAGTCCTTTTCTAAGGTTGTCACTATCACTAGCGGACATCAGTGTCGTCAATCTCAATTGTAAGGCGATTCGATTAATGTGTTCGCTGTTGTCTATTCTCTGTTTATGTGTGTGTATGGGAAAGAAATTTCGAGCATAGGTACACACTAAGAAGACTTTCATTACTAGTGAGCATAAGGATATTGCTAAAGTGACAGTATGCGCATATTTAGCGTTTTTGCATTGCGGACAGAGGCAAGCATCGAGTCTTTCTGGTCTGCAAGGGATTATGGGAAGTAAAGTATGTCAAGCATTTTCATGAATAATAATTTGCTTGCGTTCTTGCGTTCCTTCTTTGCTGCCTTTGAGCGGAAAAGCTGTATCACACACGTGTGTGATACAGCTTTGCTGCGTAAACGGCCAAGTGTGCACAAAACTGTCTTGTGGAAAGTCTGGTCTACAAAAAGGTACGGGCACACGCGATGTCGAAACTTGACCTACTTTCACCTCACGGGCAACGACATCATTTATAGTACTGACTGGCACTCTGGCGTCATGAATTGGGCTATTACATCATCATGTAGGAACATTTGTCTGGCATCCAAAGTATTGACGTCACATTACAAAGTAAATTACGTCTAAATTTTTGCCAACACACGATGGCGGCTGTGCTGTGACTAGGCGTGTGCGGAAAACAACGCACATCGGCTTCGTGCCAAGAAAAAGGTGAGTAAGAAATAAATTCTTACATCGGTGTTTAATTGATACTGAGAATCTCACTCTCGTGGTCTTAAAACCTTATCCTGCTTGCTTTCGATCGTAGGATAAGGTTTTAAAAGCGCTTGATTGAGATTCCCAGTATCACCTAAACACCGATGTAAGAATCTATATATACAATAATTATATCAGTACATAGTACATGTGTCAAAGAAGGGAAAATTTTATGGAGTGGACACACACACACACACACACACACACACACACACACACACACACACACACACATATATATATATATATATATATATATATATATATATATATATATATATATATATATATATATATATATATATATATATATATATATATATATATATATATATATATATATATATGCACTTTACTGTGGTACGAACATTTTTCTGCTACGTAGCGGGGTGAATGCTAAGCAAGATACTGCCATTAAAGCTTGCTAAACCAAACAGTACGTATAGCCAGCCCCGCAAACCAAAGTGGAAGAACCCAACATGCTTACTAAAGGGGAACAATACATGATGTTACTGAAGGGGAAGTAACCAATCTGCTTACTAAAGACGACGTGGGCAAGCCCTATATAATCTTCGTTCGCGAAGTCAAGCCACGATGACTGAAGAGGAGCAACACAGCTTGCTTACTGTAGGGAAATAATTAATTGTGCTCACCAAAGTGGAAGTACTCAGCGCGCTTACGAAGATGGAAACAACGTTTGCAACATAACCTTAGACTAATTACTTTACGCTAAAGTTTGTATTCCAGTGTTAAAGTGTACTGAGCTGGTGGGTGCTCAGCTACATTTCGCCAAATCATGAAATACTCCTGTCATTTTGTGATATAAAATATTTATCCAACTGAAAGAACACGAAAAAAGGAAATAATTATGTGCACGGTTTATTTCGCCTTTGCGTAGATACTTTGATATTAGCAAAAATAAAACCTGGCCTCCGAAAAAAATAATCTTCGGCAATCTTCGGAAAAGTCACGTGACATGACGTCACACACCTGACACGCTTGGTCCGCTCCGTTCCCGTTTGTCGAAGCATCAACACCACACCTGGACTGCATGCTGTGTGATAGTTGTATCGTTTTTAGTTTTGCGCGAACTCTTTGTGTGGTGATCTAGAAATATGCCGGGACAAGTTAGTGTTGTTCAGGTGGATGCAGCCGCAACAGAGCAACTGAAAAAAGGTCTCTCCACACAATCACATACCCCACAGATCAGACTTTGTGGCCGTAGTGGGACCGCTTCGTCCGTTCCACTCGCAGAGACTTCCAGAAGGGAAATAAAAGGACGTTAGTGTGCCCCGCACATTTCAAAGATGACGATTTTTTCCAACCTAATAAAATTTAGGATGAAATTTGCGAAAAAGTTGATAATAAAACCCGGAGCCATTCCAAGCATCCGGCCGATCGGCACTTCAACACCGTCCATCGCAGCGGAGAAGAAGCACAGAAATGTCCTCGCAGTGAAGCTGCGGCGAGAGAGGTAAGCCACAGTATCAACTATCATATTCTGACTATTTTAGGTAGATAAAGATTAAAGTTTAGTGTGTTTGCTTTGTGTGTGTGCTTTGTGTGTGTTGGAAGGGTGTGGGGAGGGGGCGGTCGCAAAGGAGGCGTGGCTCTCATCAGCCACCTGGTAGTGTTACACTACTGCTGATTTGAATTCAATCTATAATTGCAGTTTGTATACGTGCATGCATAATATTGCATGGTGATATACTACACAGGAAAGACTTCCAGCTTTTGCCTGCTAATGCTTATCCTTGTGAAATCCTTTGTGCGGATACTAAAGACTTGTATTGCACGATTTCTTTGGAATCGCACATTTGTATAATAATTGTATAAGACTCTTAGTATAAAGCAGTTACATTTTAATTAAACCTGGAGGCCTTTCATAGCTTGCTGCTGCACTTCGCTCCCAAGCACACTGACCTCAGTTCGCTGGGAATGCGAACAAGGTCAGTCTCATGTGTATTGTTATGGTTGGGCATTGGATGCAGTGCAGGGCATCTTCCTGCTAGATAGAATTAGTTTGCTGCAAGGTCAAGGCATTGTGCAGTGAACTGCGACAAGGGCTGCTCATTGCCGCGCAACAGAGGATTTGGTCACATTTTATGCACTGCCTTGTTTAATGTAATGAGATCAGTTCAGAAGGTTGCCGCAATGTCAGACAGAGATTGTATGTCGCTATAGCTTGTATCACAGATACCTGATGCATGTATTTATTCTGGAAAGGTGTTCTGTATGTCTGTATGATTCCTACTGCTACCATCATACTGAAGAGACCACTGGACTCGTGTTGTGTAATTTTGCTAACACGCAAAGCATCAAACTTGTTTATCTATTATATATATATATATATATATATATATATATATATATATATATATATATATATATATTATATATATATATATATATATATATATATATATATATATATATATCTATATCTATCTATCTATCTATCTATATATATATATATATATATATATATATATATATATATATATATATATATATATATATATATATATATATATATATATATATATATATATATATATATATATATATATATATATATCTTGGCTTGACTTCGCGAACGAAGATTCTATAGGGCTTGCCCACATCGTCTGCAGGCATTTTCGTGGCTGCGGAGGCCAATCCGGGACAGGCAGGTTCGACCGCAGTGGCTGCAGGGGAAGGTCTGGTCAGGGTTCTGAGTTACGACAACTCTGTTTTTTCTCCTGAGCCGCTTGTCCTTAAGGTTAGCTCTGCGAGAGTCCTCAAAGGAGACGGCTGCCTTGTGAATGGTGGAGCGCCAGGTGTCACGGTCCGCAGCAAGCGAAGACCACTGGCGGTGGTCGATTTGGCAGGCACTAAGTGACTTCTTGAGACCGTCTTTGTATCTCTTCTTTGGTGCCCCTCTGTCTCGGTGTCCAGTGGCGAGCTCGCCGAACAGAGTGATCTTGGGTAGGCGATGATCCTCCATCCTGGAGACGTGCCCCGCCCAGCGAAGCTGTGTCCGCAGCAGCAAAGCCTCGATGCTCACAGTTTCCGCCTGTTCAAGGACCTCGAAGTTGGTGACATAGTCACTCCAGTGAATGCTGAGGATGGTACGCAGGCAGCGCTGGTGAAAGCGTTCGAGGAGTCGTAGTTGGCTGCGGTAGAGGGCCCAGGACTCGGAACCGTACAGCAGGGTGGTGAGGACGACAGCTCTGTACACGCTGATCTTGGTGCCTTTTTTCAGCTGTTGATTGTGCCACACCCGCTTGAATAGTCGCCCGAAAGCACTGTTCGCTTTTGCCAGCCTGTTGTCCAGCTCCTTGTCCAGCTTGGCGTCTCACGTGATGATGCAGCCAAGGTAGGTAAACTGGTGTACAGACTTCAGTTCGGACTCGCCGATGGTGATGTGGGGAGGGCGATGCTCTCCTTGGGTGCCGGCTGATGGAGAACCTCTGTCTTTTTCAGACTGACCTCGAGTCCAAAGAGCTGGGCAGCATCTGCGAAGCAGAACGTAATGCGCTGCAAGGCTCTCTCTGTGTGTACAACGAGGGCAGCGTCATCAGCGAAGAGCAGCTCACGAATCAGTTGGTCTAGGGTTTTCGTGTGGGCCTGCAGTCGTCTGAGGTTGAACAGGCTGCCATCGAGACGATACCTGATGTACACTGCGTCGTCATCGTCGAGTTCCACTGTGGCCTGCTTCAACATCATGCTGAAGAAGATGGTGAAGAGGGTCGGTGCCAGCACGCAGCCTTGTTTCACGCCGTTGCGAATGGGGAATGGTTCTGAGAGGTCACTGTTTAGTCTGACCTGGCCTTGTTGGTCCTCGTGGAGCTGGACGATCATGTTGAGGAACTTTGGGGGACAACCTAGTCGCTCCAGGATCTGCCACATACCTTGCCTGCTCACAGTGTCAAACGCTTTTGTTAGGTCGACAAACGTTACGTACAGCCCTTTGTTCTGCTCGCGGCACTTCTCCTGAAGCTGTCTCAGCACAAAGACCATGTCGGTGGTACTCCTGTTGGCTCTGAAGCCACACTGGCCCTCTGGGAGGTGGTCTTCAGCGATGGCAGGTACCAGCCGATTCAGGAGCAACCTTGCGAGAATTTTCCCGGCAATGGACAGCAGGGTAATTCCACGATAATTAGAGCAGGCAGACTTCTCTCCTTTGTTCTTGTACAGGGTGATGATGACTGCATCACGGAGATCCTTTGGTAGTGTTCCTTTTTCCCAGCAGCAGAGAAAGAGGTCGTGGAGCTTGTTGTGCAGTGCTGGGCCTCCATGTTTCCAGATCTCTGGCGGGATTCCGTCAATGCCTGCTGCTTTGCCACTCTTGAGCTGGTGGATGGCTGTGAGGGTCTCTTCGGCGGTGGGCGGTTCGTCCAATTCAACCTTTAGTGGAAGGTGTGGGATTTGGAGGATGACTGTTTCTTGAACAGTGCGTTCAGCGCCGAAGAGGCCCTGAAAGTATTCCGACCAGCGGTTCAAGATGGAGGTATTATCTGTGAGGAGTGCTTGTCCATCAGCGCTTCGCAGGGGACTTTGTACCAGGTGCCTAGGGCCATACACTGCTTTCAGTGATTCGTAGAAGCCCCTGTAGTCACCGTTGTCAGCGCAGAGCTGGGTCCTCTGTGCGAGTCTGGACCACCACTCGTTCTGGAGTTCTCTAAGCTTGAGCTGGAGACTGCTGCAGATGAGGCGGAAGGCAGACTTCTTCACAGGGCAGGAAGGCTAGGCTAGGTGGGCCTGATGGGCGGCTCTCTTTTTTGCTAGAAGTTCCTGGATCTCTACGTCGTTTTCGTCAAACCAGTCTTTGTTCCTCTTTCTAGCAAAGCCCAAGACTTCCACAGAGGATTTTACAATAGCAGTTTTCAGTTGTTCCCAGAGTGTTTCAGGGGAGGAGTCTGCTGGATCAACTGTGTCTTTGAGCATGCGCTGTAAATCGGCCTGAAGGGCAGCTTTCTTGTCGTCACGCTGAAGGCTGGCAACATCAAGCTTTTTCTTGTGGGGGCCCCCTTTCTTGGGTTTCAGCTTGAGGCGGAGCCTGAGTTTGCAGCGAACAAGGCGGTGGTCAGTGTGGCACTCTGCGCTGGGCATCACTCTGGTGAGGAGGACGTCACTGCGGTCCCTCTGACGCACTAGGACATAGTCGATAAGGTGCCAGTGCTTGGAGCGAGGATGCATCCAGGTGGTCTTTCGACTGTCCTTTTGCTGGAAAGTAGTGTTGGTGATGACAAGTTGCTGCTCTGCACAGAGCTCCAACAGTAGGCGACCATTGTCATTGCAGTTCCCAACGCCATGCTTGCCGAGGACTCCTTTCCAGGCTTCAGAGTCTTGGCCCACTCTGGCGTTGAAGTCGCCAAGGATGATGACTTTGTCGTCTGCAGGGGTGCTCTGCAGGAGGCTGCGCAGGTCAGAGTAGAACTTATCTTTTTCTGCAGGCTCTGCCAGGAGGGTTGGGGAGTACACACTGAGAAGGGTGACGTATTGCTGGTGTCTCAGTGGGAGGCGCATGGACATGATGCGGTCGGAGTGACCCGTTGGTAGGTTTTCCAACTTAGTCGCAATGGGGGTCTTCACCATGAAGCCCACGCCTGAGAGCCGTCTTTCTGATGCAGGCCTGCCTGACCAGTAGAGGGTGTAGCCAGCGCCAAGTTCTTGGAGGCTGCCTTCCTCCGGTAGGCATACTTCGCTGAGAGCGGCGATGTCGATGTTTAACCTCCGCAATTCATGGGCAATGAGGGCGGAGCGACGTTCAGGGCGTCCGCTGCCTGCTGTGTCGAGCATGGTTCGGATGTTCCAGCATGCTACGTTGAGTCCGGTCGTGGTCGTCATGAGAGTGGATCCATTGTTTTTTTCTTGTTTTCTGACCGCATGAGAAGATGCCCGTTGACCGCGGCTAGCCAACTGGGGTTACGAGGGGATGAGCTTTGGTTAGGCCACCTTTTCTAGGCCCCTCTTTGTGTGGAGCAAGCAGTGCTGTCCCTAGAGAAGGCTGCTTGGTCGTTCAGGGTGTGCCGAGTGACGTTGTCATCCCCAGGTCAACATCAGGCGACCAATATCCTGAACCGCCTGCACGCAGGTTTGAGACTGCGGCTTCCAGTGACATCTTTCACCTGCCGTTTTGCCCCTTGCCCATCGCTACAGGACTTGGAAAGTTCAGTGTCATAGTCCGTGGGCGTTTCCTAAAGCCTGCGCGGTGGAGCTTTTTGGTGGAGTGCAGTGTGCGCAGTACTGGCCCCACCCTTTAAACCCTTGGTTCGTTTGCCATGGCCTAGCAAGCTGGGACGGTGGCATCGAGGTCCTCGGGTCGTAGGTTTTATATCAGACTGTCCTTGTCTTAGTCTCTGGCTCAAAAGCCTTCCCCGGAGACACGGGGGCTTTGATGTCAGGGGTTTCCTCCCTTAGCCTTTCCGCAGCCAAGCGGCCGGGCCTGCAAGGCTGCAGGGGACTCGTGGAGGCCGGGGTCGTCTATGTCCCGTGCAGATGTGAACATCTGCCCACTGCCCAGACGGTGACGCCAGAGGAGAAAAATCCAACGCCGGAACCCGGTATCGAACCTCGCACCTTTGGCATTGGAGGCAGACGCCTTAACCACTGCGCCACTTCCAGTTAATACTAATATAATATATATATATATATATATATATATATATATATATATATATATATATATATATATATATATATATATATATATATATATATATATATATATATATATATATATATATATATATATATATATATATATATATATTAGTATTAATATATATATATACATATGCAATCAGGTACAACAGATGTCCCTGGTTAAATGGCAGTTAATACTAATATATATATATATATATATATATATATATATATATATATATATATATATATATATATATATATATATATATATATATATATATATAATGCTCGTGAGTGAAGTTGTAAAATGTGAAATACAGATTCAGAAAGATGACTACTTTGCACTTTCCAAGCATTTTTGTTGCTTTGTCTTCACCATAGATGTGACATTCCTATTTTTCTTTTTAGCGCAGAATATGGTTTAATTTTGTAAATATGTAAGCTTCTATACACAAGTGTAATAATGTACTGAATTCTGTCTTTCCATCTGCCAACTTGTACTTGAGCATAAGAAATGTGACCCAATAGATGCACAAATTTAAATCGAGTTTTTGTACATGCATACTTTTGACACATAATAACAAGCACACACCTTGCTGCATTTCTTTTGCTCACAAATAGTCACCAATGTTACCTTTCTGACAGAATGGGTACAGCGCACAGGTCTAAGTAGTGAACAAGCCAAAATAGGTAGCTCTACAAATGTTTATTTCGCCTACATGCACACACAGCACAATTTACCCCTTTCTGCATGCAGACATTGGTACGATTTACAAGACCTGTGCCTGTATGCACATGGGGATTAATGAGCTAAAGGTAGTCGTCGTATGCAAGTTCTTGTGGAAAGCGGGTTTATCAGCTTCTGTCCACAAACTTAGCCTTTTTGCCCTGCTAGAAATCTCTCACGAATCTTGTACATGGCACACGATGGCAAAAGCTTTCGGTTGTGTTTTCCAAGCCATCCGTAACACCAGCGGATGACTTGCCTGTATGCTGTGTATCTTATGGATTCGAAGTAAGCGTTTCATGCAGTAAAAGCGAAATATCACTACCAATTACATGCTATTTTCACAAACACACATATTCTCAATGTCACAGGAGTGGTCACTGAAAACCTGAAAAACAATAACCATAGGTGATGGTGTACCTAGGGTGCGGTTTCGTCCTGTTTAATTTTCACAGGTGAGGTGGGGAACAGGCTCCACTGGAACAGTCTCATGTGTGTACACTGTCTCATGTGACAGAATATTGCATGGTAAAGTGAAAAGTATAGTGACAACACTAATAAGTTATGTACTAACGTAGTAGTAGCAGCGGACTAGTACTAATACTGAAACGATGACCACTGCAACTTTATATAACTTTCTCATAATAGTACTAATAAAAATGTTTTTCACAGCGCAGTTCCACCCCACCTCCCCCACACAGGCTTGACTGCACTTTTTTAAGTACTCGCTATCATGCTTTTTAGTGCATGCATTAATCCAGTGGAAAAGTACCATAAACTGTTCATCAGACCGCTCCCACCTCCCTTTCATTTTTCTTACCCTTAATCACTTCACTTAAATCTTAAATTTCTTTAAAATGCTGCGGATATTTGTTCCTGTAGATATTGTCCCACACACAAACGCCAGAAGTAACTCACTCATCCTCAGTATGTTGCCTTTCTGCTTCATTGTTCTGTCGCATTTGATAGTAAGCCACGCGCAGCACATCCATGTTTAGGCATGCTGTTTCGAATGAGGGGTGCCTAGTGATGCAGGAAAATTCAGTGTCGGCCTCCACCTTGCCATCTTCAATCCGTTCCAGAAATCTGTTGACCGGAGCAGAACCATGCACACAGCACGCACACTTGCACCTGAAGACATGGGAATGACAGTTTTCAGGTCAAAATAGCATTTTAAATATTCAGATACCAGCTATTACTAGTATTAATATTAGTTTACAGCTTGTGAACCAATCCATTCTTGCACCTCGATATATATCTCATAAGTGTGTGTACACACATTCCTGCACCCTATAAACACAGCAGATCAAACCTTTCAAGTGTTTTACTTGAAGTACACATTCTTGAAGAACAAATAAACTTCTTGTTCAAATCATCAATTGGTGCATTTAGTGGCAATTCAGAGATGATACCTTTATTTACAAAACAACAACAAAAAACCCAACAAACAAACAAAAAACAGTAATAAGATTGAGATAACCATGCAATTTTAGTTTGCATTATCATAGGTCATTAAGGTGCAGTGAACATGCTGAGAAACTTGAGACAGTCTTAGGCCAGCCTCTGAGCATACGGTAAACTTTAGCAATGTCACATCATTAACTACGACATTAATAACCAGGGCCAGATCACTTACATGTTTGGGGGGGGGGGGGGGGTCCAAATTTTTTTGGGAGAAATTAACCACCTGAAACAGACACATATAAAGCAGAGTTTTGACTGTTTTGCGTATGGCTTTATTTTGTTTTCTTCACCAAGGTGAGCAAACAAAGATCATCCTTCAGTGTATCAAAGTTTTATGTTGTAGTTTTTTATGGGGGAAAGGGATTGGGGGGGGGGGGGGTCAATGGACCCCCGGACGCCCCCCCCCCTTGATCCGGCCCTGATAACGACAAAAATAAAACACAAGCGCACATGAAAACGTAATCTAATACGATGAATGTATTATGTATGCTTACCAGCCCGTGGGGTTTTCGCTGCGCAGTGGCTTCTCCGGCGTGGCTTGTCTTTCCGTACGCTCTTTTCTATTTGTCTGTGCAAGAGGCTCAAACATAATTGTATAATGTTTGAGGCCTCGCGGTGCACCTGCTTCGAAACACTCATTTTCCGACGAATCCACGTAAGAGTCCGCATCAGAACTTTCAGCTGATGAGCTCATTTTCTCTGTCACAAGTTAGCACGCTGTCCGTAGGCGTAAACAAACCGAGTCAGGCTTGTGATGTCGCTTCCGCCGTGCGGCAAATCTTAAAATTTGTTCGGCACTCTTCGGAACCGGATACCGTGAATTAGAGACGATATGTGAATTCTTATGTGTTTTTCTGCTTGAACTGTACACAAGTAAGTACACTTTGTGCACTGAAAGTGACTTTGATATGTTTATTTTGTGGCTGATTAATCGTAAGTTCGATTCATTGCATCAACACGAAGCCCCATGCCGAAATGGTAAGCGACCCATCGCCGGGACCACCATTTTACTAGAGAGCTACCCTTTAAAGTAAATTAATTCTACTCGTTAGATTAACGTCATTTTAACGTTTGAATCCTCCCTAAAATGGGTTAGAATACAAACGTTACAAATTAGTAATTCAAATGAGTAATCCTAACGTAAGAAACTAACGTAAAACTAACGCAGGAGCTAACAATACGCTAACATTATTGTAACGTAGGAATGCTCCTGGGAAGCCTGCTTAACAAAAAGGACAATAAAGCAGCGTGCTTACAACAGAGGATAATGTTTAACCCCTTGTAAACAGTACCGAAGTTTGCTTGTACAAAATGGTTGACTCATTCAAGGCGCCCTGCATCAATAGCTGCGGAAGTGTCGTATAACGTTGCTCCGGCGACGTTATAAGACGCTTGTGCAGCTATTGATGCAGGTCTCCTTGAATAAGTTAACTATATATATTTCACTTCCGCAGCTATTGATGCGGTGCGTCTTCAATCAGTTACATGTATTTACCAAAGGGGGATTGGAAGAAGAAGACGCGCTCACCAAAGGGGAAGAACCCGGCACCGCACCTGGCCTCGGCACGGGCACCGGCCATTGCAAAGGAAGGGCCTGCCACCTGGTAGTCGCACGTCAAGTCTTGCTTCGCGTGACAGCACCTGGCTACAGCGTATACGCTTCCTGTTTCCGAAAAAAGGAATTAGATCAGAAACCACCTGAGACCTTAATCATTTCCAGCCATAATAACTAAAAATACAGATCATGGCTATAACTGAATGTTTCTGTGCACTTAAGTGTGACTAACCACCATGTCCGTCTTGAAACTGCAATGGGAGGTAATTGCATAAGGTACCAGCCGGAAATTATTGTTCATATGCGGCTTTGTTTGGAACACTGTCCGACTTGCGATCACCCCCTGTGGGACTGGCGATTTAGAAATATGCGATGTTTTGCACACCTCCTAGTTTCAAACATCACAAATTATAAACTAACAGACGGTAAAACGAATGCGCCAATGGACTGATATAAAATCACATGCCATTTAGCAGTTTGCACGCGCTCATTTTTGTACAACTAAAGGAGGTGTCCGATTCCCGATCCAACTACCCAAGCAACAAACCAAGTAAGCCGCCAACAGGTTTTGTGTTCCCATGTGACACCCATAGAGCAAGAGGTCCGCGGGCCAACGTCAGCCTTGTTTGGTCCTCGCACAGTCGGCGCTCGTCGTGCTCATAGCTTACTTTTAGTTTCTGCACAATAATATTATTCCTTGAATAAAACAGTAGTGAAGCTTCGTTTGCAAAGAATAACACCCAACAACGAGCGAGAACAATGTGACGGCGGATATTCAGCTTCTACAGACAACAATCCGAACAAACCCAGGAGGCACAGATTCTCATGACCCCCTCCGCCCAGGGAGGGTGGAGGGGCTCATGAGGATCTGTGCCTCTTGGAGATGTTCGAAGTCTATACTTATGGTAGACACTGTTTTTTTGCCGTGACTTCACTCTCGTTCGTTCTTGGGAGTCGCCCGGCGTCAACGTAACCTCTGTGATATGCCTTTGATAGAGACATGTGTACACACGTACCTGCTATCCCTTTATTGTTATTGAAAGCTCTGCATTTAGGTACGTTGCCCTCCACAACAATTTTTTCTCCATAACGTGCTGAGTCGGGACCCTGTCCGACAGAGACATCAAAATTCAGTGTGATTGTTAGAAACAGTTTGAAATTGTGAAGATAAAAAAATCTGACATGCAGGGTTTTATAAACAAAATATGTAGCTTTTCCCCTAAAAGTGTTCTGGAGATAAACTTTTTATAAAAAAAAATCACTAGGTGGTTATTTTGATTGTTACTACCAAATGTGCTTGTTTGTTTGTTTGTTACAACGACAGAATGCAATGTCTTTGCTAGATTGTCAATTTGTACTGTTATAGCAGAATCCGTTGCTTGTTATGTATTTGTTTGTTTGTTTCATTTTTGTTTCTTTTTTTTTTTTTTTGTTACGAAAGAATGTGTTGTTTGTTTGTTTGTTTGCCCTAGATGTCTGGCCATCTCATCTGTATGACGTCACTGACCTCCTTATAGCTGCTGCAGCCAGTCAAGACCCAGCCTGTCTGACACGTGACTTCAGCCATCCCACGGTCATACGTGCTCGAAGCCTCTGACTGGCGGTTCTCGCAGCCGAAAACTAATGACTGGTTCTTGTACGTGACCCTGACCACGCCCACAGATTGGTTTCCGCGGTGGCTCACACACTGGGGCACGAGGTCGATCGAGGGCACTACGTCGATAGGAACTGTTATCAACAAATAAAGACAAAAGAGTTGTGTTGCTGATTAAAAGAAATTCTTTTGGTCTCAGAGATCTCAGATCTGCCACTGAATTTTTTTTTATGTTGTAGAAGCAGATTTCTAGTCAGAAATGCGTGCAATATTTATTTCGAGAATATTCTGACTAGAAACCTGCTACTACAACATGAACAAATATTCTTGCATGCATATTCTGTCTAGAATTCTGCTTCTAAAACATTAACAAATATTTTTTCACGCATATTCTGACTAGAAATCTGCTTCTACAACCTGAAAAAAATATTCTTTCACGTATATTCTGTCTAGAATCTGCTTGTACATCATGAAAGCATATTTCTTTCACGCATATTCGTACAGGAACTGTATACCGGATAGATTCACATATTTAGCCCCGTTTCACTACAGCAGGAGATGGGTCGACCATGATAAGTTCAAGGGTAGAGAAAGATTAGCTTGATGCCGATGGCAGCCAAGCTAATCTGGCACTACCTTGAATTTTACATGGTCAATCCATCTCGTGGAACTGGTACATAGTTCTTAAATGACACGTCTAAAGTTTGGGAAATGCGGCCGTGGGGTTTAAAGGGGCACGCTCGATCTTTTTAAAGGCTTCAGGTTGCAAAAAGCTTTCACTGGGATTCAGTATACACAGCCACTTAGACAGTGACCACCAAATGCGGTATTTCGTCTGTTAAAAGCGAAAAGAGGTCCACCGGAATCTTTTGACGGATACGTGAAAAGATTGCTTCTGATAGGCGATGGTAGCTGACGTCATAACTATTTTATGCGACCTTAGGTCATCTGCATAATTATAACCTATCAGAGACAAGATGGTGGATGAACCAGCGAAGAAAAAAAGAAAGCATCATCGACTCGCGTCGACAATGACAGACTCGGAATTGAAGAGCAGAAAGAGGAAGAAGGACAAGATAACCCTAAATAGAATTGACATCGGACAAGGGAATATGGACATGTGGCAACGCGTAAAGCAAGAGCTTGGCTTGACCGCCCACCCGAAATTTGTTCCTGCTGAATCAATAAGTAATCTACGGTCTATGTCGATCTTTGTTACGTGTTCAGTCATGGTCGTAGTATGATATCACACCAGACGGCACGCACGTAAGGTTCTTTTAAAGAAACTTCATTCAGCTGCAACCCGTCACACGTTGCTTAAGGATGTAGACCACACTGGAGTAACAGTTCCAACAATATTTTATTGCAGTGATGCGATCTTCACACAATGCGTTCACAAATGCACCAACACTGATACAATGTCTCCTCTGCAAAATGTCTACACTTTGACACAATGCGTCTCAATGTACATCATCATACACTGCATAACTCCGTCACTGACAATGAACCACGATACCTTGCGTAGCTCTCTCAATGTCAATGCCCGTACGATACATACAACTGAACAATGTACGAACGCTGTTACATCGCAAATTTACAACTGAACAATGTACACACGTGCTTCATAGCACCATCTTTTATAGTGGTATCCTTTCCAGAATAATCGAGCAAATTCATACAACACAACCAATGAAAATAAAATACGTAACCGAAACTCATAAAATTAATATTAATGAAAACGAATACACCAGAATGGTCTACAAAAATCTGGCTGCTATTTCCAGCCCCTATTTTGGGAAAGTTATTACGTCTCACAAAAGTATGGTAGACAGTTCACGACCTTGCCCACACTTTCTGGAAGTTTCACGATCTTTTAATAATACATAGTACTGGCTGCTAACTTGACGCGCACAGAAAACAACTATTAATACTGTGTTGCAAAATGTTGCCGACACTTTGATGTCACACATACGAGGTCACTAGACAGAGGGCGATTTTGCTCGAACGTTCTGGTCTATTCTCAGCGAATCTACGCATCACAAAAATCGACCGCTCTTCTCCGTGCGACTTTGCTAGAAACTTCCAGACTAATCTTAGCGTATCATAACAAAGCCATATCCACTCTCTGCGCGAACGATAGCGAATCTTACTGAAAAAGGTACGTGAGATAGCTCAATTGAAAAAGGTACGTGAGATAGCTCAAATAAATATCGAATCGTTTTCTACGATTAATACATGCACGCTCTTCACAAAACAACACAACCACAATCGTAACAATCTTCCTATAGTTCCGCGAGCGCAAGTGATTTTCAGAATTCATGATCATCAGTAGAATTTATCTCGTCTGATTTCACAAGATTTGTAAACCTGTTTTATCAAATAGTTACGAGCTAGTTATCACATTTTATACTGCAGAGATCTAAAATTACGGTGTGTGTCAAAGTTGCACATCGCTGGTCGTAACATGTTTTTGTCTGTACGGGCTATCATTCACTCGATTCAGAGAGGTAATGTTTCTGCTGCTATGGTGCATGTGTCGTTTCCAATGATGCTTTCAGTTACGTAGACTTCGATGTGTGAGATGTGAAATTGACTAGCAGGTCGAGCGGAACCCGCATTGGGATTTTGGCAGCATACCGAGCATGGAAGGTTTATTCTACTTTCTCGTGGAAAATTACGTCAAAGGGATGCACACATGTACACTCACATGTGTGTGTACACCACGCCGATCACCTCGTGATCTGCAGTATTGCACTACACTGATAGTCGGCCGGGTTCCGCCTTGTGACTAGGCTCATAAATATGCATATTAAATCAAAATGAGGCTGATGCAGACGATAAATCCGCGACTCAGGTACAAAAACAATACACCCTCCAAACGATGAATTTCGACATTTGGCATTGTACTTACACCATAAAGCTCTAAGATAGTACACAAAGGACCCATACACATACTGTCAGCAGTATCTGTTGCAGACAGTTTTCTGACTGTGTTGAGATGCTTGATCCTGGGGAATATAACTTTAACGGGTCAATTCGATTTTGAGGTAGATTGATGCTTTCAAAACGGTAAACATTTTGACTCTTTATCAAATCTAAAAGATATTGGTACAGATTTATTCATTATAATAAATCATAAATCTAGCACTGTTGTAGGCTTTTGAATAAATAAAAACAAAAAGGCACACTTGACTTAGAAGGATATCAGAGATAAAACATTTAAAACCCAACGTATATCTGAAAGTTGTTACTGCCAGAAACAATACGGGGAGAAAGAACAGACCAGTACAAAATATTACTGTATTTCACTGCACGTTACCTGTGCTCTCTGTTACGTTGATGTTGACGGCTATAGCGTCCGTTGTGTCCAGGGAAAATGTGGTCATCTGTACCGGTACACCTGCCCTTTTCACGATCACCTCATAGTCACCTAGGAAGCCGCGCAGGTCAAAGGTCAGGCCGGAGTCGGCCAGGTTCTTGGTCACGTGGGTACTCCACTCTTTCTTCACCAGGCAGGCCACACGCTCACCGGGCTCCACGAACTAAACGTAATGAAAGAGAAAACGTTTAGGGCTTAACGTCTGTTGTTCATCACGAAGGTGATTTCAAAGACGGGCCACCGAAATATGGTCTGAACAAATTTTGACCCTAGCTGGATTCGAACCCAGGACCTTTCTGACGAGAGTCGAACACTCTACCACCGAGCCACCCAGCTCCCCCGTAGTGAAAGAGAAAAGGGTGCCCGCTAGCGTCTGGACCTGCAGGTGACGTAAGGACCAGGTATGAAAGACACTAGTATGAGAAATAGTTCTGCAGTCTTAGACCAAATGTCACACACGACTACACAGTTCTCTTCCTTATCATAAACATAAATCGGTCAACACGCAAAATTCGCACAACACTTTTAACCCATTCAAGAACCCGCAACGCTATACGATGCTTTCACAGCTACTGATGCGAGGCGCCTTGAACGAGTTAACAGACCTGTAATTTGTCTCCCTGCACGAGGTACATGTTCTTGTATTCCATCCGCTCCTGCCAGAAACCCCACAAAACTACACCACTGAGACCCGGATGTGCAAAGAATGCCCGGAAGGCGTCTTCCAGCCAATCAGCACGCTCGTATACGTCATCCCAGGGAAGGTCAAACTCGGTCATGAAGATCTCAAGGCCAGTCTCAGCAAGACGGTCCAAGCGTTTCTGTAAATGTTCAGCAAAATGAGGCTATTTTTATAACACAATAACAGGCAAAGAAAACACCCAGACTGGGGGGGGGGGGGGGGGTGGGGGGGGGGGGAGGGGGGAGGGAGGGGGGGAGGGGGCGAGGGGGGGGGGGGGCTGGTTACGCGTGTCAAATGCAAGAAATTAACAGCCAAATCTTGTTGCGGCCCTACGATCCACACGCAGCGACGTAGATTAAGTCAAGTGAAGTCAGTCAATCTAAACAGAAAACAAACAGAACTCAGAAAAACAAGTGTACAAGAAAACACCACAAAACTGCACACTTCAGAAAATAAAAGCAATACAATACAATGCAATACAATACAATACAATACAATACAATACAATACAATAAAAGACAAGACAAGACAAGACTACACACAATATCACCAAAAGCATCAGAACATATATAAAGAGCAAAACAATAATAATTACCGCACGAAAATAATTAAGAAAATAACGAAAAAAAACGCTTAAGGAAATATCAGTAGCGGATCCAAGGGGAGAAGGGGGAGGGGAGGGGGAGGGCGAGGGCTAAGGGGCAAGGGCAGCCCTGACCCCCATTTTTTATTTATATTTTTTTTTGGGGGGAGAGGGTTGTTACGAAAGCTGGGTGTGGTCATTCATTTGTACTATTTGATTATTCTTCTTTCTTGTAAAGTGAATTTCGCACTGGTCCTTACGAGATCGTGGGTGGACCTAGTATTGCGCTACGATCCACACGCAGCGACGTAGATTAAGTCAAGTGAAGTCAGTCAATCTAAACAGACAACAAACAGAACTCAGAAAAACAAGTGTACAAGAAAACACCACAAAACTGCACACTTCAGAAAATAAAAGCAATACAATACAATGCAATACAATACAATACAATACAATACAATACAATACAATACAATACAATACAAGACAAGACAAGACAAGACTACACACAATATCACCAAAAGCATCAGAACATATATAAAGAGCAAAACAATAATAATTACCGTACGAAAATAATTAAGAAAATAACGAAAAAACGCTTAAGGAAATATCAGTAGCGGAAAGGTCCTGGTAAATCAAAGTGGCACAGTTGGAGTGCGCCTGAGTTGATCAGTGTTCAGGTCGTACTCCATAGGCAATAGATTTCCCTGTCCCCCATAACCCGCCCGTCAGGGCCGTCCATGATCACCTCGGTGCTGTGGACGTTAAACCCGAACTAACTAACTAACTATCAGTAGCGGATCCAAGGGGAGAAGGGGGGGAGGGGAGAGGGAGGGGGAGGGGGAGGGCTAAGGGGCAAGGGCAGCCCTGACCCCCATTTTTTATTTATTTATTTTTTTTTGGGGGGGAGAGGGTTGTTACGAAAGCTGGGTGTGGTCATTCATTTGTACTATTTGATTATTCTTCTTTCTTGTAAAGTGAATTTCGCACTGGTCCTTACGAGATCGTGGGTGGGCCTAGTATTGCCAGGGGACTAGTTAAATATCCAAATCGGCACTGCTGGTCCCGGTCAGAATACTTCAGCCACACATAGAGTGTCATGTGCCCCTGCACACACAGGGGCTCATGCGCAGATGCACCGCTTGCTGTGCGACACACTCCTCGTCGCAGTCTGAAACTAATGCAGGTACCAGCTGCGGGAAAGTATCCAGTCAGCACGCAATCAAGTCCTCAGCCAGCTATAGAGGTTCATGTACCCCTTCAGTCACAAAGGTTCTTGGAAAGCAATACCTGTTTCTGTGCGATACCATCCTCATTGCTTCCTCAGTCGAGTAAGCCATCTTGGTTTAAGTCTACGATCGTAGACACCCCCAAGGAAGCAATGATCCAGTCAGATCGGACCCAGACAGAGTCGTTTGACTGTGGTGATGGACTGCTAATAACCTAATCCCATCACGACGGACTGCACAGCGGATCACTAGTTTGACTTAGATTGCGCACTTCGTCTTTTCAGATAGTGTTAGTGGCCATGCACCATTGCCCATTGTCATCATTGACACTTGCCATGTGAGGGGCGGATCTGGACATTGGGGGGGGGGGGTACACACACGTTACAGGGGTTCCGGAACACCCGACCCAATTTTTTTTTAATGGTATAACAAAGTCCCTTTATTGGGATGTCTGGAAACACTCACCCCGCCCTCCTCCCCGTTGTTTGATATTTCGGCGACAGGTGAGTCTTAAGATGCAAATGCGCACCCTCTACCCTCCCCCCTCCTCCCCCTCCTCCCCCCCCCCCCCCCGATTTCCGATTTTTTTAGCAAGGTCTAGCGTCGGGGAGGCCTTTTTTTTATCAGGTTGAAGGTCCCAAATAAAAGTTGGAATTCCTCCCCCCCCCTCGAGTTCAATGATCCGCCCCTGCATGCCACTAGAGGGGAGGTGTCAGGTGTGTTGAATGTGAACACTAAGTAACCCTTGAGCCATCACTATCCAAGAGGTATACATCATGGAAGATCATGACTGCTTATAATATGATCTGCGCTTGTGTTCAGCATACGCAGGAGGTTATTTGGTGTAAAGAGCAGTATCACGGTTTTTCACGTAAGGCGTGTGAGTGTAGTGTATGGCTGTGTTGTTCCTCAACATGGCTGTGTTGTTCCTCAACATGGCTGTGTTGTTCCTCAAATGGAGGAGATAATTGGGAGTATATTGTTGTAGACACATACATGATGGTTGCTCCTGCAGAAACTCCAAGTACAACTATTGTTATCAGAAAATTAACACCATATTAAAAGAATCAGAATTACCTATTTACATCTTTCGTTTCTAGGGAGGTGGGGTAGAGGCAGGGACGAGGACAAGCGTGTTTAGATGTGATCAGCCCTCCTTAAGAAAACGTGCTAAAAGCGGTGGTGTGTCTTGAGATTATTTTAAGTCATCTTGCAACAATTTTTTTTCTAAACGTCTTTCTTTATTTGTTAGGATGCATTTCTTTGCATTATACAGATTTTTCAGTCACCGTTTTGGTCTGGATTTAGTATATTTGTATGTTCATTTAGATTTGCGTCCTAAAAATGACGCAGTTTGGAAGTCGTGGACATGGGTGGTGTGGGGGTGGGTGGTGGGGGGGAAGGAGGGGGGGGGGGCAAGAGGGGGTGTGGGGGGGGGGGAGGGAAAGGGGTCAGTCGGTTGTTTTCCCCACCCCCTGTCCAGACACCCTCTGGATCCACCCCTGAATATAGAGAAAAGCAGTATATGGGGAAAATACGCGGTCCCACTGCGGCCGAACGTCGGCCTGAGAGCCTCTGCTAACTGGGCAGAAATTTAATTAAACAGCCCCTAGTTTCTCAGGTTCCTGTTTTTTTCGGCGATGGTCATTTCACAGGCTATCGAGGTAGACCCTTGTAATGAAGCGTGTTCTATTTTATGACCATTCCCAGGCTATCGAGGTAGACCCTTGTAATGAAGCGTGTTCTATTTTATGACCATTCCCAGGCTATCGATGTAGACCCTTGCTACTCTGAAGCGTGTTCTTTTCTTGATGGACATTCCCAGGCTATCGAGGTAGATCCGCGTCGTGCGCTACACTGAGGCTGCAATCGCTCGCCGCCCAAGTTTGATTTGCCTTACCCAGATCAGGGTGGGGTCTGGTTTGGTGTAGTCCTTGGTGTGTCCTTGTACCCCCAGCCCCTGGATGCCTGTACCTGCCGCCAGGAATCGCATGCCCAGGTCGCGATAATCCTAAGCACGGAAAAATGCAGCTGATGATTCACTCACGTAAGGCTGGAATACTAGAAACTGAATAAAATATAAATAAGTAAGTAAGTAAGTAAGTAAGTAAGTAAGTAAGTAAGTAAGTAAGTAAGTAAGTAGTAAGTAGATAATCAAATAAATAAATAAATAAATAAATTATTAAATAAATACATAAATGCATAAATAAATAATAAATACACCAATAAATAAGGCGAAAAATAAATAGTAATTTTGCGATGACGACTTATAGTTAAGCCAGCCATAACAAAACGCTGTGGAACACTTTTGAAATACGCGAAGGAAGCTGTTGTCGTGTTCTCTAAAAATCGTTGTCATATCCGTCGTTTGTCATATCCGACTTTGTTATAGGTGAAGTCTGCTTCCGCGAACCTCTTCCTAAAGTGTCCGACAGTCTACCTCATCGCTTCGGCAGCCGCCGTGAGGAGACTGTCCTTGCTCGCCTTCACATTGGCCATACTTATATCACACACTCGATCTTATTAAAAGGGGAGGAACGCCCCTGGTGCTTCGCCTGCGACGAGCCGTTTTCGGTGAAGCACTTCTTGACATCAAGTGCTGACCTAATCAATATCAGGCGGAAACACTATACAGCAGACTCTCTTAAGGTTTTGTTTCCGGACGTTCCTCCGCACAAACTCTTCAGCTTTCTAAAGGTAGCCAATTTGTTTTACAAAATTTAAGTCTCTGTTGTCTATATAAATCTGGCTGTTCTTATGACCTTCGGAAGTCTGTAGAGATGTCCGATTGACCTGTGTGACCTTTTGAGCTAAGCTTAATTTTAAACTGTATTTACGTCATGTTTTAAGACCTTTCTCTTAACCCATTCAGCCCTGATGCATTACATCAGGAGATGGGTCAACCATGATAATTCAAAGGCAGTGCCAGATTAGCTTGGCGCCTGTCGGCGCCAAGCTAATCTGGCACTGTCCTTGAATTATCAAGGTCGATCCATCTCCTGCAACTGGTGCATAGTCATTAGATGACGCCTCCAAAATTTGGGAAATACGGGCTGAGTGAGTTAATCTGGCTGACCAGACTATTATCCTTCCCGCCGTCAGATGGCTTTAGTCGCCTCCTCGGCGTTAAAGCCCAATAACTAACTGACTCTACTGGTTTGGACACTGTATGCTGACAAAGGCATCAGCCCAGCCATAACGACAATCAGAAAAGCATACATTTTTATAACGCCCTGATTTTTCCTTCTTGCTCTTTCGTTTGCGTCGTTTGAATTGTAAGAATTATACAACTGCATTTACACCGATATTAGTCTTTGCAATACTATTAACCCTTTATCTGTCGGCAGCGGTTTTTGTCGCCATGATACCCGTAAGAGGAATCATCGCGACGAAAAACGCTGCCGACAGTCAAAGAATTAACCCATTCAATGCCATTTGACTTAGATTGTGTTTTTGCGTCTATTATTAAGTCAGCGCTGACATGTCATAGCAGAAGCTGTCTCAAGAACATGGATTCAAAGTAGTGTCAGCGAGAGGCATGGATCCTCATGAGCACCCGGATTTGCGGGGGCTCATGAAGAGCTATACCTCTCGCAGGTGGGTTGTGTTCCGATTTTCTGATCGGGTTAAAAAATGTATACATTAACAAAGGTCCACCCACCCTACCCCCTTCTCCCCAACATGCCCCCTCCCCACCCACCCTCCACCCCCCCACCCCCCACTCCCTCCCGACGCAAGTTACTCCGAAATCCCTACTGACTTCAGTCTGCGCGCCGGTGGTGACACACTGAAAGTCGTTGAGGTAGAGTTTGGGACCGGGGTCCAGTTGCTTGGTCAGCTTGAAGGCGTCAATGGAGATGTTTGCATCCTTCGTGATCTCCTCGAAGTAATGGCCATGGATGAACTCGTTCACCACGTGCCAGTGCGTGAATCTGAAAGAAAAACAATCATCTGTACATACACTACTGTTACTACTACATACATAATTAAAGACCCTCCGTCTGGGTAGACTCTTACACGCTACCTTTAGGCTGCAGATCAAATAAAAGTACCAGCGTACTTGCAACGAATACATAATTAGTTCTGTTTGTTGAGAATGAGAGAAGATGATGAGGAAGGTAAACACGTGGAAACAAGGAAGATTGAAATGTAGAAAACAAAACAAAACAAAAACACAACAAAACAAAACATTCACACTGTGGTAATCTGCTCGGCCGTCAACTGCAGAATCCCTCATCAATAAATGAATGAATGAATGAATGAATGAATGAATGAATGAATGAATGAATGAATGAATGAATGAATGAATGAATGAATGAATGGTCAGGCCATGAAAAGAAGAACAAGAAATAGAAAATCCTTGAGCCATAACATGTCGACCAACCTTCCTCAATTTGTTATGCTCAAAGTCGACACCATCAATGAATTAATCAATGAATCAGTCAATGAATCAATGAAAGAATCAAAGAATTAATAAATCAATGAATGAGTGAGTGAATGAATGAATGAATGAATGAATGAATGAATCAATCAATCAATCAATCAACAAGGCCACGAAAAGTAAAAGAAAAAATATGGTGAAAGCCTCGAGCCATTCCTAGTCTACCCACCTTCCTCAGTTTGTTATACACGAGGTCGACGACATAAAAAATAAATAAAGAAATATAGTACACAGATTTAGAGAGTGACCCATATATATATATATATATATATATATATATATATATATATATATATATATATATATATATATATATATATATATATATGATCATTAATTACAGACCACCCACTGTTGGTGCAGATTAGAGAGCTCTACGCAGACTTGATAAAGGAATATTATGACATCATTTTTATTTGGGTCCCGGGCCATGTGGGCATCGACGGCAACAGAATAGCAGATTGTGATGCCAACAGTGCCCGCAGTTCCCTGTCCCTGACACACAGACTGTTTATAGTGATTTTAAACCTGTGATTAGTGCGTACATAGCCCGCGAGTGGCAGTCCGAGTGGGGCAAAGAGGAAGGGAACAAGCTGCATGAAGCTTTTACTACGGTGTCCGACAGTCTACCTTTCCACTGCGGCAGCCGCCATGAGGAGACTGTCCTTACTCGGCTCCACATCGGGCACACGTATGTTACGCACTCTTACTTACTTAAACAGGATGAGCGTCCATGGTGTTTTGCCTGTGACGAGCAGTTTTCTGTTGGACACTTTTTGCTGTATCGTGCTGATCTAATTGACACGAGATATAAACACTTCACAGCAGACTCCTTGAAGGTTTTGTTCCGGGCTGTTCCCCCGGACAGAATCTTCAATTTCTTGAGAGAATGCGATATTTTTCACAAGAACTGAGCATTCATAGACTATGTGAATTTTTTAATTTGCCCTTTTTGAGAGTCTGTAGACGTTTCTTTTAAAGACATGTGCGACATTTTAGCCTTACATTTTAAAGCTATATTTACATCTTGTCTTAAGACCTTGCTTTTAGTCTGACTGACCAGATTTTTACCCATCCCGCCGTGAGATGGCCTTAGTCGCCCGCTCGGCGTTAAACCCAAATAACTAAATAACTAAGTGTTTTGTAAGCACTGCCACTCCTACTTACCACCAACGAGCTGTCACTCTCCGGCAGTTTTTAAAGGGTTGATTTCAGGAGTTGGTACACGTCTTCGGATGATTTGCAGTGATGATGACACACTTTTGATTAGACTCAACGGGTATGCCAGATATTTCTCTATGTCTGGTTGAAATTTCGACTATGCCCTCAAAGAAATCAATTATGGAGCTAACAAAAGCAGGGTTGATATTCTTAACAAACCAAGGCAGAAGAAAGGTAAAAATCTGGCCTGGGTGACGACTTATGATCCTCGCCTCCCGTCTAAATCAGCAATTCTTCGGAATAATATCTCCATTCTCTATTCTAATCCGGAGAATGAAGATATTTTCTCCAGGAATATGATAATTTCAGCAGGCAGGCGCCGAAAAAACTTAGGTGAACTGTACAAACCCACAGTCCCTAGACGCTTTGTCCAACATGGTCCTCATCCCAAGCCAGGTTTTTACCCTTGCTCGGCCAAGTGTTGTGATACGTGTGCGCACGCCATCGAAGTCCAAGAGTTTAAATCTCCATGGGATGGGTGACGGTGGCATATACGGCAGAACATGACGTGTACAACACTAAATGTTGTGTATGTCATCCAGTGCTCGTGTCATACAACCGCCATGTACATTGGGTCTACTACTAATCTCAAGCTGCGTTGGGCAAATCACAAAAGTGACATCAACAACAAGAAGTGCTCTAAGTGTTCACTTGTTCAACATGTCGTTAGCACCACCCATCCAGTAGATCGGACAGTACCGTTTCTGAAAATCTTTCCTGTTGAACAAGTGAAAGAGGAGAGCGAACTAATCTATCGCGAAACGTGGTGGCAGACCAATGTTGGAACTATCTTTGTTGGCCTGAATTCACGCAAAGACCTAGCTACCATGCTGGGACCTGGAAAGCGGCAAACATATAATTCTGACCATGAGAGAGAGAGAGAGAGAGAGAGAGAGAGAGAGAGAGAGAGAGAGAGAGAGAGAGAGAGAGAGAGAGAGAGAGAGAGAGAGAGAGAGAGAGAGAGAGAGAGAGAGAGAGAGAGAGAGAGAGAGAGAGAGAACAATGAACAATGAACAATGAACCTTTATTTTCCAACGGTAGAAGTTATTGGTAACAGGACCAGTTTTCAAACTTGCCGTTGCTACATCTACTACATAAATGACATAGACATGTAAACATACACACTGACGCATGTATGCACTCGCTCACGCACGCACACCCGCACATACGCACGCACACGCACGCTCACACACACACAAACACAAACTTGCACACGCACGCACTTAGACACACACGCACACATATACACACACGCTCTCGGACACGCACTCCAGACATACGTACGCGAATAACGCGTACGCACAAAAATATAAAATGAGTAAAAATGCAAAGTAAAGCAATACACAGAAAATCATTAAGTACATTAGAATTCATACAGCAAAGGCAAATATGTATATGTGTGCTCTCTCTCTCTCTCTCTCTGTCTCACACACACACACACACACACACACACACACACACACACACACAACATGCACACACACACACACACACACATCATGCACACACACACACACACACACAGCATGCACGCACACACACACACACACACACACACACACACACACACACACACACACACACACACACACACACACACACGTGAGCGCGCGCCCAAAAATATCGCGTACACACATATGAAGGCAAAAACATTATACATAGTACATGCAGTATTCAATGTACTCTTGACACTCAGATAATTATTATGGTCCACTGTATATTATATAAAAACAAACAAACAAACAAAAAAACCAGACGCTCTCTTTCTCTCTCTGTGTCTCTCTCACTCTCTCTCGCGCGCGCGCACACACACACACACACACACACACACACACACACACACACACACACACACACACACACACACACACACACACACACACAGACATTTTCACACACACAAACATTCACACACCTGAACACACGCGCAAGTTATCCCTGTACTGTAATGATTAGATTACGTCAGAGATTCTAGGTGTTTGAAGAGGCTGACCCTAAATGAGGTTAGCGTCTTTGCGTTTCTGATTTCTGCAGGAATAGAATTCCAGAATGAACTTCCCGAAAATGACAAACTGGTTTTGAATAAATCAATACGCGGCAGGGGTACTTTGAAATGGTGTCCATGTCTAGATGCTACAGATATCCGTTCTGAGAAAAAAGAACTCAAGTACAGTGGACATGACTGTTTGTACAGCTTGTACATCAATACACCTTTATTGAACTGAAAGTGATGGGATAGAGGGAGCATTTTTAAAGTTTTAAGCTTTTCGTCAGTTGAGAGTTCGGGATCGGGAAATATAAGCTTAGCAGCTCTCCTATGTAGGGAGTTCAGCCTCTTCAAATGTACATCACTAGCACCATCCGACACTGTTGATGCATAGTCTATGTGCGATTTGACATGAGCATTGTAGAAAAGAAGACGCGCATCTGTGTCAGTAATTGTTTTCAATTTTGACAACATATACAGGCCGCTGTAGGGTAGGGTCGGGCAAGAGGCCCAGTCAAAGTCAAACGCCCACCCTCGACTTCTCAGAACCCAAGGGACATTACCCACCTCGGGGCATTTCTATAGCTTCTCTTTACCCGCTGAAACTGCAGCACGAAGTTTCGAAGCATCCAAGCAAAAGGTACGTGTTTTTTTAAATAGAATTTTGAAAATTTAGGCCCTATTTTTATAATTTTTGTCTTGAGAATGTTTTGTGACACTGCCCAAACAATAGATGAATTTCTTAAATGTTTTCATTTATGTGTTAGAGGAATCATTGACGCACCTATCAATGCCAGTTGATGCAGTGTACGTCGCCATGTTCCCGCACTATTGCCAAACATCTTCACTAAGTCATAGTAAGGCAAAAGGCCCATACTGGGTTCAAGGCAAAAGGCCTACTGGTGGGCTTTTGCCTCAAACACTAGGCGTTATGCCTCGCTTGTTTATATGAAGTGGTTTCACTATTTTCCTTTACTTTATTTTCCACAAGAGTAAAATCCCAAGTTATACCATGCTTTTTATGCCCTAATAGGAACATATGCTATAGACACCAAACCACCAACTCTATTTAGGGTATTTTTTAAAAACTTTTTCCCTATGTACTGCTCAGGGCTAAATTGCTATTAAATTGCTTGGTATGAAGATGCTTTCTGGTCTTTTATAATAGTACTGTTATGCTATTGTTTTCAGATATGGTGACGAAGTACAAGAGAAAGACAGAGAGGGGAAAATATGGACATAGCAATTTGTCTGAAGCCTTGAAGGCAGTCAGCAACGGTGTTCCTTTAATCCGAGCCAGCAAAGAGTATGGTGTGCCTGCACGAACACTTCGTCGTCACAGGGACAAAAAGGTGCTTGAACCTGGGGTTTTGAATTTCGGACGATACAGGAAGGCCCTTCCCACTGAGAGAGAGTGCCAGCTGAAGGAGCATATTGTTAGTATGCAAAGACGCCTGCATGGGCTCAGAGTGAGGGATCTACAGCGCCTTGCCTTTGAAATCGCTGAAAAGACAGGCCTTCGTCATCCTTTCAATAAAGAAACAAGATTGGCTGGGATTGCCTGGGTCCACAGCTTTCTCGATCGGCATAACATTAGCATTCGGCAGCCACAAGCAACAAGTATTTCCCGTGCAGTGGGGTTCAATAAAGAGCAAGTCCAGAAATTTTTTGGCCTATACAAAGAACTCCTGGACAAGCATGAGTACCCATCCTCACGCATTTGGAATATGGACGAATCGGGACTCACAACTGTGCATAAACCTGGGAAGGTCATGGCTCCAAAGGGTGCTCGACAAGTTGGAAAGGTGACCATTGGTGAGCGTGGGACTTTGGTAACATTTGTGTGTGCATGCAGCGCAGCTGGCATATTTTTTACCACCCATGTACATCTTTCCTCGAAAGAGAATGGTGGACTCCCTCATGAAAGACGCCCCAACTCAAGCAGTAGGTTATGCAAGTGCAAGTGGCTGGACAGATTCTGACCTCTTTGTGAGGTGGCTGGAACATTTTGCAAAGTTTACCAACACCGCATGTGACAACCGTCATCTCATTCTGTTAGATGGGCATCACAGCCACAAAACACTGGGAGCTATTGACTTTTGCAGAGAAAATGGCATAGAACTTCTGACACTGCCGCCTCATAGCACACACAAGCTGCAGCCTCTGGACAGAAGCTACTTCAAGCCTCTCAAAACAGCTTTCAACACGGAGATGGACAGCTGGATGGTGGCAAATCCCGGCAAGCGAGTCACCATCCATGACATTGCTGGTCTGTCAGGAAAGGCCTTCATGAGAACAGCTCTTCCTGACAGGGCAGTCCAGGGATTCAGGACATGTGGTCTCTGGCCATATGACCCAAACGTCTTCACTGACGTCTACTTTGAGGCAGCCTTGATGACTGAAGAAGATCCCCCAGAGGTCACACCCCCAACTGCCTGCAGCCCTGCCAATGAGACTCCATCTCAGCAAGAAGATGCAAATGGTGATCCTCCAGAAGTCAGAAAGCAGCCAACTGACCGCACCCCTGATCAACAGACTGCCAATGTAGAGACTCCAGCTCATCAGGCAGACATTGAGCTCATTACATCATCAGGAGACGGCCGGTGCCTGTTTAGAAGTCTAGTGATAGGTATGGACAGAAGGCTTCAAACTGCCCAAAGGGATGAGCATGGCAAACTGTTGAGCACACTTCTGCATGCCGTAGAGACTGGCAAGGCAGATAGTCTTCGAGCACAGGTCATCTCTTTCATGTGGGAGAATTACGACGAATACAAAGATCTTGATATTGAAACAATCAACGCAGATTTACCGCACTGGATTCGCTTTGGTTCCATGGATGAACGCATTGTCACCATGGCCGAGCCAAAATCCCTACCTGGTGAACTTGAACTCGCAGCAAAAAGCAAGGTCCTGGGGAAAAAAATTGTGGTTTTGGGCGCCAACAGCAAGGTGATCCAAACCTACGGAGAAGACACCCTTCCCAGACTGGTCGTCCAGTTTAGGAACATTGGCCAGGATGTTGGCCACTACGATTGTGTGTTAGACAAGAGGATTGACGAGCCTCAAGGTCCTACATCACAAGCTGAGATCCCTGAGGCGTCTTCATTCTCACCTCAACGCCCAACTGCTTTCCCAACCCCAGATCAGCAGAAACACCCTAACCCCTCATCTTTATTTGTCCCACAAGATCAGAGGACAGACCCCGAGGCCTCAACCTCAGGAAGAGAAGAGATTGCAGAACTGATCCATGGATTTTCTCCACTACCAAAGATCCAGTCCAAGAGACCGAGATCAAGGAAGGCAGAATCTGCAACAGTGTTGACTTCTTCTCCTTTTAAAGCCAGGCTGGAAGAAAAGCGCTCAAAACAGACAACAGGAAAAAAGAGGCAACAGGAAAAGAAGGCAAGCCAAGGCAAGTCAAAGAAGAAGAGGAAGAGTCATGAACCTGAAGAAGAAACAGACCAGGAAGAACAGGACTGGCCATGTCTCATTTGTTGTGAGCCCTATCGCAACAGCAGACCCCGAGATGTGTGGGTCCAGTGCCAGGTTTGTCTCCTCTGGGCCCATGAGGAGTGCACCCAAGGGACGGCGCAATTCATCTGTCCAAATTGTGAATCTGATGACTCTGAATAAGAAGAATGACTGATTAATAACTAAGTAAGAGACCTAGGCCTACTTTTTGCTTATTTACATTACGTGTTTACTAATTCAGATGTCCCCTTTAGTCTAGTGCATGACATCATCAAAATTTCCCCTACAATCAACAATTCGTTGTTATTCTGCCCCATGTAGAGGCCTAAGTAGGGAACATTTCATACTTTGAATTGCATTATGCACTGGACTGTTTATTCTAGTTGAGCATAACTCAGTAAGTTTTCAATTTTTAACTTTTGTACTGTACATAGCCTACAGTGTTCAGGTTTGAACCTTCAACATACTTTGAATATGCACTGGATGTTGCAATAACTTCCCTAGTCAAGTGTGTACTCAACAAAATATTAATGTTACTTTTATACAACATTTTGTTACTTTTATCCTTTGTTATGAACTTTAATACTAAAAATGTAGATGTGCTGCATATGAAGAGGCAAGACGCCCTCGCTTGTAAGGCAAAACGCCCATGGTGGGCGATTTGCCCGCTCTCAATAGGCCTCTTGCCCAGGGCATAGGGCAAGAAGGCCAAAAATAAAAGTTTTGTTTTTTTACCTGTTGTGTTTTTCCTTTTATTCTACCCCGGTATGCTTGTGATATGTTATAGCCTAGGCCCACCTCAATAGATCGCACCTATTTGGAGCTGTCTGTGGCTTCAAATGGAGGAATGGTTGGAATTCTTGCTTAAGGTGGGCTCCTTGCCCGCCTTTACTCTATATGCCGAGAGAGAGAGAGAGAGAGAGAGAGAGAGAGAGAGAGAGAGAGAGAGAGAGAGAGAGAGAGAGAGAGAGAGAGAGAGAGAGACAGAGACAGAGACAGAGACAGAGACAGAGACTGAGACAGAGTTATAGACTGAGGCACAGAGAATGAGAGAAAGTGAGAGAATATGTGTTTGAGAGTGAGCTAGCGAGAGGAGCGGTGAACTTGTGTGTATTTGTGTGTGTGTGTGTGTGTATGTGTGTGTGTGTGTGTGTGTGTGTGTGTGTGTGTGTGTGTGTGTGTGTGTGTTTGTGTGTGTTTGAGAGAAAGAGGGAGAGAGAAAAAGAAGAAGAGAGAGAGAGAGAGAGAGAGAGAGAGAGAGAGAGAGAGAGAGAGAGAGAGAGAGAGGGAGAGAGAGAGAAAGAGAGAGAGAGAAAGAGAGAGAGAGAGAGAGAGAGAGAGAGAGAGAGAGAGAGAGAGAGAGAGAGAGAGAGAGAGAGAGAGAGAGAGAGAGAGAGAGAGAGAACGAACGAACGAACGAACGAAACTTTATTTTCCAAGGATTGAGATATTAGGCGCGCAGGCCTTTCTTACAATCTGTCCTTGCTAAGCTACTTAAGGAACACCAACCAAACAACAAAAACTAACTAATAATAAACTAAACTAAAAATAATAAAAATAAAAGAGAGAGAGAGAGAGAGAGAGAGAGAGAGAGAGAGAGAGAGAGAGAGAGAGAGAGAGAGAGAGAGAGAGAGAGAGAGAGAGAGAGAGAGAGAGAGAGAGAGAGAGAGAGAGAGAGAGAGAGAGAGGTTTCCCAGTTTTTGACTCACTGGCCTTTGCGAAACTTTATTTTATCATTCACATTGACAGTTTGTATACCATTTTCTAAGACTTCAGTTTTCTTGGAAATGCATGTGTGCAACTTCTAATTATGACGTTAATGTTACTGATGACGTATCGGTATATTTATATAATATAGATACCTTACTAACATTGCATGACCATGCTAGTAATACATGATTTTGTTATGTCATCAGCAGTGGCGTATTACGAACTTGTGCACGTGCTGCTTACTGCAACCTAGAAGTTGGTGTTTTATTGTAAGTGTGTGTGTGTGAGTGTGTGTGTGTAAGAGAGAGAGAGAGAGAGAGAGAGAGAGAGAGAGAGAGAGAGAGAGAGAGAGAGAGAGAGAGAGAGAGAGAGAGAGAGAGAGAGAGACAGACAGACAGACAGACAGACAGACAGACAGAGACAGACAGAGACAGACAGAGACAGAGAGAGACAGATTTCCCAATTTTTGACTCACTGACCTTTGCGTAACTTTATTTTATTATTCCCATTGCACGTTTGTATAGCATTTTCTAAAACTTCAGTTTTCTTGGAAATGCATGTGTGCAAGTTCTAAGTATGACGTTATTTGTTATTGATGACGTATCGGTATATTTATATAATATAGATACCTTACTAACATTGCATGATCATGTTAGTAATACATGATTTTGTTATGTCATCAGCAGTGGCGTATTACGAACTTGTGCACGTGCTGTTTACTGCAACATAGAAGTTGGTGTGTAGGGGGCTCTGGATAGAGGTAGCACCTTTGCTGTTCGGCAGCTGCGTCCTACATAGGACGGACGGGCATCACTGGTCCTCATCCATCTCCTTAATCTCTCACGTGCTGGCTCCAAGCGCCACACCCTGGCAAACCACCTCAGCTGGTGGGCTAAACCATGTGAGGGGGTGGTGTTCACATTGCACCACTAGGCGGATGAGCTGTTTCTGACAGCCAACGGCTAGAGGACGGAGGAGATCAGGTTAGATCCAACGGCCAAATGTGGGGGAGTAAACCCTTCAAATCAGGAGTGGAGCCCCGAAGGCAGACAGCTGCCTGTATTCACGCACTGTTCTGGCAGCTCATGCAGCCAAACTGGTGCAAACGTACTGCTTGCTTTGCATTCCTTTGGATACATCAGCGAGGCCGAGAGGGGGATCTTGACGACTGGGCACCCCAGGATCTCTATACACTTCGCCCAGGCTTGCGCCCTCGAGAGGTCACTCCAGTGACTGACCCAGCAAGCGCATATACTCCATTGTCTTCCGAGACAGGATGCAAAAAAGAAGTTGGTGTTTTATTGTAAGTGTGTGTGTAAGAGAAAGAGAGAGAGAGAGAGAGAGAGAGAGAGAGAGAGAGAGAGAGAGAGAGAGAGAGAGAGAGAGAGAGAGAGAGAGAGAGAGAGAGAGAGAGAGCGAGAGAGAACAATGAACAATGAACAATGAACCTTTATTTTCCAACGGTAGAAATTATTGGTAACAGGACCAGTTTTCAAACTTGCCGTTGCTACATCTACTACATAGGTGACATAGACATGTAAACATACACATACCACACACTGCTGCATGCATGCATTCGCTCACGCACGCACGCACATACACACACATACTCACACACGCACTCAGGTACGCACGCATGCACATCACAACTCGCGCATGCACGCACGTACGCACACACACACACACACACACACACACACACACACACACACACACACACACACACACTCATGTACACAGCAATTCAGGACGCATGCACTCACGCACGAACACTCTCTCTCTTCTCTCTCTCTCTCTCTCTCTCACACACACACACACACACACACACACACACACACACACACACACACACACACACTTACACACGCACGCTCTCGGACACGCACTCAAGACATACCTACCCGCATACGCGTACGCACAAAAATATAAAATGAGTAAAAATGCAAAGTAAAGCAATAAACAAAAGAGAGAGAGAGAGAGAGAGAGAGAGAGAGAGAGAGAGAGAGAGAGAGAGAGAGAGAGAGAGAGAGAGAGAGAGAGATTTCCAAGTTTCTGATTCACTGACCTTTGCGAAACTTTTATTATTCCCATTGCACGTTTGTATACCATTTTCTAAGACTTCAGTTTTCTTGGAAATGCATGTGTGCAAGTTCTAAGTATGACATTAATGTTATTGATGACGTATTGGTATATTTATATAATATAGATACCTTACTAACATTGCATGACCATGCTAGTAATACATGATTTTGTTATGTCATCAGCAGTGGCGTATTACGAACTTGTGCACGTGCTGTTTACTGTAACGTAGAAGTTGGTGTTTTATTGTAAGTGTGTGTGTGAGTGTGTGTGTGTGTGTGTGTGTGTGTGTGTGTGTGTGTGTGTGTGTGTGAGAGAGAGAGAGAGAGAGAGAGAGAGAGAGAGAGAGAGAGGAGAGAGAGAGAGAGAGAGAGTGTACTTGTTGTTTTGAACAACATTAAGTAACTTTGTACTTTTCAACGTTTGGCGATCTTTTATAGAACAAAACTGGCATCCAAGATGCGTCATCGAGAGGGCTACAAAACGTCCGCCGATTTTTTGCTAAAAGGGTTTTTATATCACGGTCACATGGTATAGTTTGCGCTAAAGTGAAAAGTCGTGTGACGTAGGGAGGAAAACAAAATTATTATATATATATATATATATATATATATATATATATATATATATATATATATATTATATATATATATATATATATATATATATATATATATATTCATTACTTATAACAAAGGCGTCGCCCAAGCCACAAAATGCACTCAATCAGAGTAGCTCCAAGGGACATAATTTTTCAATAAATTCTGAGAATGCTGTACTAATGCCATGGAAATCCAGGCTGGTAAGCTTGCATTGTGTCATCAGGACATCAGCTGTCCTTTTGTGACTGCATCTCTTATTAGATCTTTTGAGCCTTCCACTGAACACCTACTACATAAAGTAATAGGGACTACCCCCAGGCGCCCCGCAACCCGCTGGAGAATATCCAGTCCTCCCCCCGAGAGGGGAGGCTAGTGCATGAATATTCCCAAACAGATCTTGGACCTGCTGGATAGATTTAAGATTTTGCCGCCTACGACCGGTTTCGATAATAATTGTACCACAAAATTGCCTAGGTGTTGCCTTTTCAAAATTAGTCAGTCTTCTTCCACTGCAACACCCCATAAAGCTTTAGGGATGCAATCCACGCTGGCCTAGTGGTTGCTACCAGTCAAATTCTGGAGGCGGCTTCTAGTATATGCGTTGTGTTTGCAATTTCAGGTTACGCCGTATGCCTACCTGATGAGACCCACCTTGGGTCGAAACCGGTCGTAGGCGGCAAAATCTTAAATCTATCCAGCAGGTCCAAGATCTGTTTGGGAATATTCATGCACTAGCCTCCCCTCTCGGGGGGAGGACTGGATATTCTCCAGCGGGTTGCGGGGCGCCTGGGGGTAGTCCCTATTACTTTATGTAGTATGTGTTCAGTGGAAGGCTCAAAAGATCTAATAAGCGATGCAGTCACAAAAGGACAGCTGATGTCCTGATGACACAATGCAAGCTTACCAGCCTGGATTTCCATGGCATTAGTACAGCATTCTCAGAATTTATTGAAAAATTATATATATATATATATATATATATATATATATTATATATATATATATATATATATATATATATATATATATATATATATATATATATATATATATATATATATATATATATATATATATATATATATTCTTTACTTTTCTTCTTTCTTTCTCCCGAGAGGGGAGGCTAGTGCATGAATATTCCCAAACAAAATTAGTCTGTCTTCTTCCACTGCAACACCTCATAAAGATTTAGGGATGCAATCCATGCTAGACTAGTGGTTGCTACCAGTCAAATTCTGGAGGCGGCTTCTGGTACATGCATTGTGTTTGCAATTTCAGGTTACGCCGTATGCCTACCTGAAGAGCCCCACCTTGGGGCGAAACCGGTCGTAGGCGGCAAAAATTTTAAATCTACTCAGCAGGACCAAAATCTGTTTGGGAATATTTTCTAGCATCCCCCCTCGGGGGGAACACTGGATATTCTCCAGCGGGTGGCGGGGCGCCTGGGGGTAGTCCCTATTGCTTTATGTGATAGGTGTTCAGTGGAAGGCTCAAAAGATCTAATAAGCGATGCAGTCACAAAGGGCAGCTGATGTCCTGATGACACAATGCAAGCTTACCAGCCTGGAAATTCCATGGCATTAGCACAGCATTCTCAGAATTTAATAAAAAATTATATATATATATATATATATATATATATATATATATATATATATATATATATATATATATATATATATATATATATATATATATATATATATATATTCTTTACTTTTAACAAAGGCGTCGCCCAAAGCCAAAAAATGCACTCAGAGTAGCTCCAAGGGACATAATTTTTCAATAAATTCTGAGAATGCTGTGCTAATGCCATGGAATTCCAGGCTGGTAAGCTTGCATTGTGTCATCAGGACATCAGCTGTCCTTTTGTGACTGCATCGCTTATTAGATCTTTTGAGCCTTCCACTGAACACCTACTACATAAAGTAATAGGGACTACCCCCAGGCGCCCCGCAACCCGCTTGAGAATATCCAGTCCTCCCCCCGAGAGGGGAGGCTAGTGCATGAATATTCCCAAACAGATCTTGGACCTGCTGGATAGATTTAAGATTTTGCCGCCTACGACCGGTTACGACCCAAGGTGGGTCTTATCAGGTAGGCAGGCATACGGCGTAACCTGAAATTGCAAACACAACGCATATACTAGAAGCCGCCTCCAGAATTTACCGGTAGCACCACTAGTACAAAGTGGATTGCATCTCTAAAACTTTATGAGGTGTTACAGTGGAAGAAGACAGACTAATTTTGAAAAGGCAACACCTAGGCAATTTTGTGGTACCATTATTCTTTACTTTTAACAAAGGCGTAGCCCAAAGCCCCAAAATGCACTCAATCAGAGTAGCTCAGCTGATGAGACCCACCTTGGGTCGAAACCGGTCGTAGGCGGCAAAATCTTAAATCTATCCAGCAGGTCCAAGATATATATATATATATATATATATATATATATATATATATATATATATATATATATATATATATATATATATATATATATATATATATATATATATATATATATATATATATATGTATGTATATATATATGTATATATATGTAAATATAATATAATAATATATATATATATATATATATATATATATATATATATATATATATATATATATATATATATATATATATATATATATATATATATATATATATTATATCTACACGGTGAGTCGACTATGCAGTCGTCTGCTATTCATGTGTTTTAACGCGCACTAAGCTGACAAAAACACACACTAAAAAACAATACAAAAAAAACCCCAAAAAAACGAAAAAACAAACAAACAAAGAAAAACCCACAAAACAAAACAAAACAACAGCAACACCCTTACCCATCCCGCCCCCCCCCCACCCCCACCCACCCACCCCCCACTTTCCCCCACACACAAAGAAGAAAGAAAGAAAAAGAAACCCTGCCCTTTTTTACAACCCGGATTTGTCATGCAATCGTTATCTGACCGACTGATTCACCTGGTACTGGTTAGCACCACAGGGACGGCTGACACTTAAAGCGGTTATTGTTTGTGTGAATTTTTTACCCTTATAAAATTGGCAATGAGAACAGACTGGTAGTACTACGTCGTAATTTGTGGATTCCTTTATGAAAGGTAAATGAGGCGTCACGTTGTCGCTCATAACAACTCTATTTCGATTTCAGAGCAAGAAAGGCATTGTAACTGCAACCTCACAGGAACGTGGATGCAGTGTGGTTTCAGCAAGAGGTATAGATCCTCATGAGCCCCCGCAATTGCGGGGGCTCATGAGGATTTATACCTCTTGCAGCTGGGTGGCGTTTGCGAGAAGGTTAGCCACATACTGCGTTTTAGTGGGCATTTGTACTCAGCACGTTGTAATTTGAGGATTTCTGTTAATGCAAGGTAAATGAGGTATCAGTATCTATCACTGTCAACATCACTACTCCGACTGCATGACATGCCGGCCTACAGCATAGCACGGCGAATCGTGTGAGTGTGGTCACATACTGCCTCTCAGTGGAAACATCGACTGCGTGGTCATTTAACCCTTATCATTTGGAATACACCAGTGTGTGTAATAAGTTTGACTAAAATAGTTCAAGGGTAGTGCCAGAATAGCTTGGCGCCTCTAGGCGCCAAGCTATTCTGGCACCACCCTTGAACTAACGATATTAGTCTATATCCTTATCTGTAAGTACTATAATGTAGCTTGCATATGGCAGTGTACGAATTTGAAGCTTTTAGCCTCAGTATAATATGGGTTAAACGGTGGGTTTTTGTACCAGTCTCGGGAGCTGTAGACCGCTCGCGTATATAAATGTCTTAGTGTAATAACCGATTTGACTGCCAAGAAAAATTATACATCTGCACGAGACAGAGATCCTCATGGGTCCCCGCGGTTACGGGGGCCGGTGAGGATCTATGCCTCTTGCGGGCATCACTTAGTCCATGTTCCTGGGACGGCTGGGGCTCTTTGGCGAAATATAATTTAACGAAGAATGCAGAAACACAGCCTGCGTCCACTGGCACACAAATAGTTAAAGGGTGATGGTTTGAG
The DNA here is from genome assembly GCA_036245525.1 of Semisulcospira habei. Lineage (NCBI taxonomy): Eukaryota > Metazoa > Mollusca > Gastropoda > Semisulcospiridae > Semisulcospira > Semisulcospira habei. Next base: position 80,240,735 of record BTPG01000001.1, on the reverse strand, counting down.
GTCTGTTATATCTTACCCGTAAGTGTGCTGATCTAGGATATTGGACCCTACAGTTTTCAGCTTGTACGTAATTTTTTTTTCATTCTCCAAGTTTGTAAAATGATGTCCTAAGCTCTTTACTGTCGGAATACATTCAATTGCACGGGGCTCATAACGATTCATGCTTTACGGTGGCCTACATTACATTCAACTAGTCAGTTGTAAAACGGTGCGAAATCTGTGATTTATTGAGAGACACCTGTTCTAGGTGTTGACAGCACAGAGTAAAATGCGTCCGTGCAACCGCAGTTAGACTATGTTGTTGCTAAGTTCAGATTTTAGCTGAAGGAGTCTGACGGCTAGAGAGGTGCCCGTGCATAACAGATGTGACAAAATTCAAAAGACTTGATTAACATAGATTGCCTGCGAAACAAAAAAGCCAGGCTTGACAAGATGCAGAACATGGGTCATTCTCATGATGCAGTGACATTCCTAGAGCCATCTGGAGCACCCCAATTTAAGAAATGGAGGACATTAGAGCTATTGAAACACAGAACAGCACACACGATGAAGAGACTTACTAAACATCGACAGCACTGGAGACTACAGGAGCAGACCAAGAACCGTCAGAAACGCCCAAGTCTGAACCGCCAACTGAAGGTCCTGCAAAGGGCTAAAACTGACGTCCTGGAATCAAGCCCAAAGATGTGTGAAGAGCTCACTTCGGATACCTGGACATCTCGAAAGACAACATAAACACTGTTCCAGGACTCTTTGCCAAAGGTCGCGGCACTTGCACAAAGCCACCTCGCTGGAGATTATGCACAAGCGCTAACCTCAAATCAGCTATGCTCATATCTACACAGACGGGTCCGCACAAGACGCTGTGCGGAACGAAGGAAGTGGCGTACCTCTGTTGTGCAGACCGCACTACCACCTCCATCTCCAGCTGGCGGCAGCAGCTTCAACTAACGTACAGATATGCAGGCGCTCAACACAGCAGCAGAGCACTAGCTAGAGTAAGGCAGCAGCTTGATCCACTGATCTCCTCACCAGGAAGTTTCAAGATAGACTGGATGCCCTGTCCACAAAATAATTCTGCAGTGGATTCCAGTGCATTCTGGAGTAGCTGGTAATGGAGAGGCCGACAGCCTGGCCGAAGCAAGCACCAGACTACCTCAAGATCACAACCTCCTGTAAAGACACCAAGACTATACACCAACAAAGTGATTGGCAACAGCAGAATGGCGGCTGCAGCCTGTGGGCAGACGACATCAACAAGCTGAACAGGGAGAGCCAGGCCACCATCTTTCATCTACGCACTGATCACTCCGGACTCACCTCGTGAGACTGGGTCATGCGGAAACAGCCCTCGGCGAATGTGGCGTAGAAAATCAGTCTCTTATGTTACGTGTTGGAGTCGTAGTCGTAGTATGATAAACATACCAGACGCACGCACGTAAGGCTCTTTTAAATAAACTTCATTCAGCTGCAACCCGTCACACGTGGTTTAAGGATGTAGGCTACACTGGAGTAACAGTTCCAACAATATTTTAATTCAGCGACGCGATCTCCACACAATCCATTCCCAAATGGACCAACACTGATACAATGTCTCCTCTGAAAATGTCAACACTGGCGACACAAAGTTCCTCACACAACGTACACCACCGTTACGCTGCGTCTCTCACAATGTACACCCTATACGGGCCACGTACCTACGATAACTGTGTGTCCCTACAACTGACAATGCATGACAATGTACACACGTGCTTCCTAGCACCATCTTTTATAGTAAAACGACTTTCCAGAATAATCTAATGAAATCACACAACGCAACCAATCAAAATAATCTACGTAGTCGGAACTCAAAAATATTAATAAAAAAAGAACTTTCAAGAATACTACAATAGTCTACAAAAATTCGACTGCTCATTTCAGCCCCAAATCCTAGTGTGCAATGACGTCACACAATAGTATGGCCAACCGTTCACGACCTTTCATAAATACACAATGACCGGCTGTTCACTTTACGCGCACAGAGAACAACTATGGCTAAAAATAGAGTAGCTCGACTACCGCTATTCTCCGTGCGACTTTGCTAGAAGCTTCCGGACTAAACTTAGCGTATCATAATAAAACCAAATCCGCTATGCATGCTCTCACCAAACAATTTATCAACCACAATCGTAACACTTTAGCACATTCTTCAGACCTGCCCATACAGAGAAGCTGTCGGCTGGCAGTTCTGACCAGAAGACACGCCCCTGTACACCAAACTCTGAAAACATGCTGCCGAGCTCTTGACAGCTCACTTATTGGCAGACAGAACAATATAAGATTTAACGACGGCCATCAAAAAATTGAACGTTGCAGAAGAAGAAGGCGAAAAATGGGGGTGGAAGTGGTGATCTCGTGGTGGACATGTGGAAACTAAGTATTTTGGTAACATTGTTTTGGCTGAAAGGAACCATGAACCTTTATTACGAATATTTATATTTACACCGTTCTAGAGGAAAATAAATGAAAAGAAAAGGAAAGACCTTACTAGACCCGCCTTATGCTAGGTAAAATATCACCTAAAAGACCAGCCAGTTAAAAATAGTTACAATTAAATTAATGGGTCACATTGAAATTAATTAACTGATCACAAACTTTTATGCTCAATATGCATACCTTGTTAAGAAAACTGGCAACAAAAATATTTAAACAGAGGAGTATGGCGTAAGCAATTGTTATAATCATTTTTGCGTTTCTTTGCGTACTGGTAAAATGGGGGTAGGGCAGCAGATTCAGCCACTGTGGCCGCTAAATGCACCACAGCATCATAAAATCAGGGCGGGAGTAATTGTGGTACTCGATACTAACCAATAAAACCTAAAAAAGACTTATCAGTTGTATACAAAATTTCTGAGAGCATCGGAAACAATGACGGTTTCCCAATTCGGCAATTTTAAATAGGAAAAAGCTATTTTTGACCACGAACGTACCGTAACGGATGCCAACTTTCCTTATTCTCTTGCACTTTATGCTTTATTGAGATTCAATGTTTTTCATTCCGTTTTCTTTGCAGAGGACGCAGAAGGTGTGTCTTAACATAATATTGCCTGATTTGGGTTTCTGGAATGAATTCTGATTTATTTAGAGGAAAATGTTTCTCAACCTCACTTTTATTATCCGCGAAGAGCGTAAACGGGGATAGCCTTGCACCATCGGCTATATCTCTGGTGTGTTCCTAAGTATTTTAGGGGAACACGGCTTAAACATCTCAGGACATACTAAGGTACACTTTGAAACCCATCTTATTGAGTACTGGGGGAAAGGGGGGGGGGGGGGGGTTGCACGGTAAACAGGACTGGCTTATGGAGTATAATGACTATGTAAGAGTTTCCCGAAAATGCGTCAAAAACGTGACATCGGCTGTAAGCACGGGACGGGTATTTTTACAGCCACAGAGTGATGCAGCAAGACAACAATAACACATTTAATCTTTTGACAAAGGCTGTTTTCGGCATAATTTCAACAAAAAGAAAGCAAATTAAATGACAAGGTTACTGTATAGATTTGATAACATGAAACTTCCGCGAGTAGGTGATCTGTGGAAACTTTCACGACGCCATTTTGTGACATTTATTGAACTTTTATTCAAATTTTATCATTTTGTAGACGCCTCGTTTGCCCGACTCTGATTCAGTTGGTTCTTTTGCACATATTATTATTTGATGAATTTGTGACATAGTCATCCACATAGAAGCAGCTAAACATTTAACGAAGGAAAAAAGTGGTCTACACCAAGTAGTAACCAATTCTGGAGAAAAACTCATATGTATATTCAGGCCAAGCAAAGAAGTGGACAAAATAGAAAGCCTTCCTCAGTTTGTTATGCCGGAGGCCGACCTCGTGCGCAACAAACTGAGGAAGGTGGGTCGACTTCTCATAGCTCTAGGGTTTAAATGCGTCGACCTCGTGCAGAACAAACTGAGGAAGATGGGTCGACTGTGAAAGCGTAATGGTATTGTCCATTTGTGACAGCGAAGCTTACTTTCCACGGGCTTTCTCCACGATGTAGCGTACACGTTTCGTGACTGTTTCTTTCAGTTGTGTTCCATTTAGTCTCACCACAGCGTCAAGATTGTTTTTCGCGTGACCCCACAATATGGCATGACCACGGACTTTTATCCTGCACGCAAAGTAGTAGTAGTAGTATATAGTAATAATAATAGTGGTAGTAGTAGTGGTGCTGTTGTAGTAGTAGTATATAATAACGGTATAGACGGTATATAGAATAGATAGTAGTCAGTAGTAATGTTAGATGTTGTAGTAGTTAGTAGAAGTAGCATTAGTAATAGACATACTAGAAGTAGTAGCGAAGTTGTAATAATTGGTGTAAATGCACAATTTTCAATAAAACGGCAAACCAATTCACTAAAACACAGAGTTACTTTGAAGGCGAAGGCTTTGCCGGAACAACATGTGACGTTTAACACAGGAAACAAAAAGGGTCGAGCAAATGTCATCGGGACGACGACAAACTTAGCTGGCTCGTGCACAGTTAAATTCCCAGACAATTAGATACCTTGTAATATTAGAACAGAAGCCAACACCTCGGTACTAGTGTTCAACGACTTTCATTTTTTTTTTTAGCCCACTTAGCCCCGACGCACTACTGCAGCAGATGGATTGACCATGATAATTCAAGTGTAGTGCCAAATTAGTTTGGCGCCTGATGGCGCCGAACTCATCTGACACCACCCTTGAATTATCATGGTCGAACCATCACCTGCGTCTGGTACATAGTTGTTGGGTGACACCTCCAGGCGGGCTTGGGGTTGACTGGGTTAAATAGATCAAAGTGAGTGAAAACGGACATACCCAAGATTCAGTAACGCGTCCGTTGCCTGTTCAGCCCTGCTGTAATCCAGATACACCTGAAAATAATAAATGACGTGTTTTTGTGTTATCAACTTCACTGCGCTGATGATGATGATGATGATGATGATGATGATGATGAGGATGATAAATCACTTCTATAATGCGCAGTATCCCATATAGCTAGGTGCCATAGCAAGTTGATCGCAGCACGTTGGACAAAAGCACCAAACTTTCTAAGTTACTTCATCAGGTCATACACTTTCATTCTGGAAGGGTGCCCACGCGTTAGGGCCCTCTGGGTCGCGTCACATTACGTTTTCTATTTTTAGACGATAACATTAAAAAAGAAGCCCCACTGACTCGTTATGGTAGAATCTGTCTCTGTGACTATCAAATCGAACATCTTCAAACTTGGCAAGTGTATTGTCAATTGGATGGCCGTTTTGGGAATAACTTACTGAATGACCTATGATGAAGGTAGAGGTCACAAAAGGCCAATGATGTGCAGAAATATTATATTTTGCGCTACTGTGATCTTGTTTTCATATACTTAAACGGTAAGGTTGTCGCAAACTGAACCATTTCGAAGCGAAACTGTGTTTGGGTATGTTTTCATCAGTCACATTATGTAGGTCAAAATCACAAGATGCAACAATATATATGATACATTGTGAAAAGTTGACGTATCATTCACACACCATAGAGCTATTGATACAAGTTTGCAGTCTATAATGCAAACGTTAACTCATTCAGCCCGACGGCCGTATTTCCCAATTTTGAAGGCGTCATCTAATGACTATATGCACCTGTTGCAGGAGATGGATCGACCATGATAATCCAAGATTCAAGATGACTTTATTGTTGCTGTGATAGAAAATAATCATACACAGCAAAAATTGTCTTGCCACCGCAGGTGCTGCTCACATTCACTCATTCGCTCATTCCACAAATTACAATAACAGAGCTACAAAATGGACAATGACTCAGGACGGGTGAAGCCCGTCGCTAAGGCATCTAATGGCCGGCGGCAGTGGCCTCATCCCGACCCGAACCACCCTGACAAAAACAAAATGCTAAGACAGCCTATGTCTCTTGAACACACTAGTATATGCTCTTTTGTTAAATTCCTACTTGACTAAAGCTAGTACATAAAAATACAAGTAAACAACAGAAGCAAATTACCGTCGAAAGGAAAATAATCTCCATCTAGGCAACATAACACTACCCTTGAATTATCATGGTTAACCTATTTCCTGCCGTAGTGCGTCAGGGCTGAACGGGTTAACCACACAGACTCGGACATAAACGCCATGAATGACCGAGGTAGCATCAAGGTCACATAATAAGAACTCTCCTGTCTGACTTTGATCATTCCCTCAGTGAGATGCCCTCAGCAGCCTGCTTGGCGTTAAACCCAGATAACTAACTTAGTGGAATGTTGGTACTTTCACTCATTCGAGACCTGCCGCCTCCGGATTCGCGGCATAAGCCGCGTATCCGAAGGCGCCACAACTCGAATGAGTTAACAGAAAGTAATTAACTGTACAAGCGATTCAATATCACAACAGGGCTAGTGTATACTTGTTGTTGATTACGACCTTGTCCTTAAACCGAAGGTCACGTAACGAATAAAACTGCAAAATAATGTGCACACAGCTCAAGCACGTAAAACGATAGCGCTGCCAGCACTGTATGGAAGTAAACATATCATGTCAACAACGCACCATTGAATCTACAAGTTTTCTTTTGGTTTTGATTATGCACTTTAAGTTCTTCATGCTAATTTTGTTCATGCCACGCCTTCAGTTACACTTGTCGCCTTTAATTTTGCATTTTAAAACAATTGTGAGTTTTGTTGTACTTGTCCTATTTATTTGTTCTTTAATTTATTTTTTTAAGTTGTGGACGGGATTTTCCAAGTTTTCGTCATATTTACATTTATGTAGCTTTATGCACCGCCAGCCTGCTTACAAGTACACTTGTTCCCTCAGCCTTTTATCAGGCATCCTGCGGTCTGTTCCTTTGACCGAATGTAATGACCACCTCTTTTTGATCTGAAAATTGACTGGCGGCTTTTAGGGATGCGGAAATTTCCTTTTTGTTTTTTTGAGTCGCGTAATAAGTATAGTCACCTTCCAGGGGTTTTGCTTTTTGGCCGTCGATTTTCATTATCGTGCTCAGGCTGTGACCATGAGGCAGAAATAAAATATTTTGACACCATTCTTTGGGAGAAAGCATATAACTGCTGCTCTATCTAGAACTTTTGTTTCGTATGTGTTTGGAGGATCTGCACTGTCAGGTTGTTCAATAGAGATGAGCGTTTTAGGTTTCTGTCTGAATGTCTTTCTCCAGAAATGCAGCGACATCTGTTTCGTTCTCTTGAAGTTGTATTTCAGGGTCTTTCATAGGTCCTGGTACTTTGCATTGACAACTCAGAATGTCGGATTACTTTCCAAGACAGGGCCGGAGTTACCTGTGGTTTTAGTGCATGCAAAATACACTCTTCTCCGTTTCCCTGCTTTTTGTCAACATATACAGCCCGAATAAAAGATCCACGTCACTCCTCAAATGCAAGATCGTTTCAACTTCTTTAGTTTTGGCTGTGAGCCAGAGGGCCTGAAAAATCGTAGGGAGTTCCTCTAGATTGGACCAAGTACAGTCTGTAAATAATGACATGTAGAAGCCATTGCCCTGTTTCTTTCCAGGTGTTTAGATATTACGCGCTGTTTCAGCCATTACAATCGGTCTGAACATCACTTGGGTCCAAAGTCAGCAACTCGTTCAGGACGACCGGACTGCCGTTTCCTTGATGGTCTCTGCCAGACGTAATCCTTGCTGTCTTAATTTTGTCTGAGGCGACAGGCTTTCTTCGTCGTGAGAGAGTGCATACTCATTTTCAGGGACACATATTTTGAATTTGTTCAGCTGTCTTGCTTAGTACGGTCGCGAAAGCATTTGGCGAAACTGTGACGGGTTCTCAATTAGTCTGAGGGCATTTCCGGCGCATTTGACCGTGTCACTGGATTGCTCATGGCACTGGTCCAGCGGCAGGAACAAATCATTGGGGTGGTTTAGAAGCAGTCCGATTACCATGATGTTTTGTGTTTATCTTGAACTTTGTGTGTTTTCAGAGCGATTGTGTTTTACGTAAGCGTGCGCGTTGGATTCAGTTCGCGGCGCATTGAACCTATTCACAGAATTGGGTAAAACGCCAATAGAATGAACGGTATGATGATGATGATGATGATGATGATGATGATGATGACGATGACGACGATGGCTACGATGATAACGATGACAATCTTCTTCTTTTTTCTTTTAGTATGTGAGCTTACGGGCTCTGCTGCATTCCCGGCAAAGGGTTTCCCAAACCTCCAATTCCAGCTGCCCACGGTGGCCCAGCTGAAAAGGTAAAGGAACAGTTCCTGGTAGGCCTGTGCCTGGGAAGTGTTAGCTGTTATGAGGTCGTCCTCCACTTTGCTGCCGAAAGCAAACTTGTGCCTCTTGTGGTCGATCTGCCAGAAACCAAGAATTTAGTGAGTTTCGTTTGCAACGAACGACCACCGACAACGATCGGCGAGAGCGAAGTGACGGCAGATAACCAGCTCGTAACTAGAGCGTAGACAACGCGCCAAACATCTCTAAGAGGCATAGATCACTCCAGTCACTCCAAACATCTCCAAGAGGCATAGAGCCTCATGAGCCCGACCTATACCTCTTGGAGATGTCTTGAGTCTTGGTCGTCAACCGCGATTTCGCTCTAGTTTATTGTCGGTAGTCGTTTGTTACAAACGCAACCTCACTATTGTCGGGTTCAATTGTAATGAAAGCTTTGTCTGTTCCAATACGCAATGGCCATCGGGTCCAAGTCGGCCGCAGTGGGCCCGCTCACGACTGTGATATACACTAACACGACTGTGGATTACACTAACACGATAGTGGATTACACTAACAAGACTGTGGATTAAGACAAGATAAGATAAGATAAGATATGATAAGATAGATAAGATAAGATAGTTATTATCTTATCTTATCTAACACGACTGTGGATTATAAACTACAGTAACCCGACTGTGGATTACACTAACCCGACTGTGGATTACACTAACACGATTGTGGATTATGGACTACACTAACACGACTGTGGATGATGGACTACACTAACACGACTGTGGATGATGGATTACACTAACACGTCTGTGGCTTACACTAACACAACTGAGGATACACTAACATGACTGTGGATTATGGATTACACTAACACGACTGTGGATTATAAACTACACTAACACGACTGTGGTATACACTAACCCGACTATGGATTACACTAACCCGACTATGGATTACACTAACATGACTGTGGATTATGGACTACACTAACACGACTGTAGATGATGGACTACACTAACACGACTGTGGCTTACACTAACACAACTGAGGATTACACTAACATGACTGTGGATTATGGATTACACTAACACGACTGTGGATTATAATTTACGCTAACATGACTGTGGATTACACTAACACGACTGACAACTGTAGATTATGGACTACACTAACACGACTGTGGATTACACTAACACGAGTGTGGATTACACTAATAATATTGTTGATTACACAAATACGACTGTGGATTACACTAACACGACTGACAACTGTAGATTATGGACTACACTATCACGACTGTGGATTACACTAACACGAGTGTGGATTACACTAATAATATTGTTGATTATACAAATACGACTGTGGATTATGGAATACATAAAAGCGACAGGGGATTATGGGCACTAACACGTCTGTGGCTTACACTAACCGACTATGGACTACATTAACATGACTGTGGATCACACTGACACGACTGTGGATTATGGACAATACTAACTCGACTGTGGATAATGGATTACATTAGGACGACTGCGGATAACACGACTGTGGATTACACTAACACGACTGTGGATAATGGATTACACTAATATGACTGTGAATGACACTAACACGACTGTGGATTACACTAACACGGCTGTGGATTACATTAACATGACTGCGCCCTGCTTCGGACCCGACAGACTTTTGCGTACTGCGGTACTTCTTCTTTGAACTATGCAACAGCTAAATTCACGCCAAAAGGCAGGTTTTCGGCATAACAATGAAAACATTAACTCATTCAAGAGCACAACATCAATAGCTGCGAAAGTGTCGTATAGTGTTGCTGGCGGCAGCACTATAAGACATTTCCGCAGCTGTTGATGCGGGGCACATGGAATGAGTTAAACAGCGCACATATCTACCCCTGAATATGGAACTCATACCTTAATTTCCACTTCACTCGCGGGCACGTTATGTGGCAGATTGATTCTGTAACACACAGGGAAAAAAATCAGGAAAAATCAAATGTTCACTGTACGCCGCTAATTTGTTTAGATATTAAGAAAAGAAAAGACATCACATATTCAGTCGACTCCATTTTTTTCCCCATACCCTGCGCCCTCTCCCCCACCACCTCGCTTTTTTGGGGTTTGGGCAGGGGTGGGTGGAGGGGGGGGGGGGGCGGGGTCTTTTTACCGTTCCATTACAATATGTATTAGTAGCACTTCGTCCTTTGGTGAGGTAGGTGTAGAGGCATGGGGAGGGGGGTACCATCACGGATTCACAACGATTTATTTTGTGATTCACGAATCACAGATTCATAATAATAATAATAATAATAATAATAATAATAATAATAATAATAATAATAATAATAATAATAATAATAATAATAATAATATAATAATTATAATAATATAAGAAGTAGAAGAAGAATGTGTATTTCGATTAAAAAAAAAGAAGCTTTAGGCGCCTCACAAATGAAATACACCTTGCATCCTACAACACATACATACTTCCTAACACACACACACTCAGGCAGCAAGATGCACAAGAAAAATGGACATAACAAAATGGACACACCAACAAAAAATATTCACACACAAAAAGACATACCATAAAACTAATAAAGGATACACCAAGACAACTCTCGCTGACAATGACGATCAGGTGAATCATGTTTCACGACTCAAGTTCAAGGATGCCAAGTTTCACGACTAAGTTCAAGTTCAGGCGCAAAGCTAATCTGGCATTACCTTAAAATTAACCATGGTCGATCCATCTGCTGCTGCAGTAGATTTTGGCTGAATGGGCTAATGCGATACATGTTATAGATATGAGAACAAGCTGAGCATTCACCTGAACCGCACGTTACTCTTCCTGTATTTGTCGATGTTGATGCGTGCTTGTGCCTCCCAGTCGGGGTGCTCCGGCTCCTCCCACAGAGTTAAATTGTCCAACAAGAAGTCCACGCCTCCTTCTGGGCCTCGAATCGCGATCCGGGCACCCGTGAAATCTGAAACACCCATCAGCCTCGGTATGATACGTTCCCATTACTTCCTCTGTACAATAGTTAGACGGGAACTCTCCAGTAGCGACAGACGCAGAATACACCAGAATACTCCGGAAGTGTGTTTTCCACTACGGCAAAATGACATCATTATATAATGACCTCACTTTGCTGAGGTGGATAGCGCACTTTCGGGGTATATACAGGCCTCACATGCGCTTTGCTTCCGGGTCATGTTATTCCATAAGAAACAGCTTAAGAGAAGTCTTCCCTTTCTGGATATTTTTAAGGGTGTAAAAGTCTTCTTTGGTGCCTTTTTGGGTACTTTGAGCGGCAAGAGGGATGACATGCGGTGTGGAAAAGAGCAAAGTTTAGTCGACCTAGTGTGTTCATGGAAGGCCTTATATGGGGAATGTACACGGTTGTATTCAGGCTTGCATACGACAGTGGATTCTTGTGGTACGTAGTGCATTAGCGTATTGTGTAAGTAGCTGGCAATGTTGATCCTGTGATATGATCCGAGAGGAATTTTTGTGTGAGAGATTAAAGCGTTCGTTCATAACTTTGTGTTGCAAGAGGTCGATAGAGAAGAGTGTGTGAAAAGGGGGGTAATCTCAATTGGGCTGTTCACCCACAGAACTGCACTCACTGCAGAGTTGCGGAACCATACGGTGGTACTTGCGAGTCATAAAGGCTGACCGCGTTTATTTTCGTCGACGTTTTGCGGAAATTAAAAAAAAAAAAAAAAAAAACAAAAAAAAACCTGGCTGATTAAAGACCAAGGGGTGGGACTACTCAGTGCTTGGCAACCTCGTAAAACGAACAGTTAGATCCCTTTAGGCCTACACTTCCTTACCGCACCCACTCGCAAAAAAAGGGATGTAATGTAGATGTCAAGATGTTATGTGTCAGGTTTTTCTTTATCGTTGGCTGGCGATGTGGCTAAAAATGTAAGGGGTACTGGGCTTAGCTGCATGAGTAAGCACCTTGCTTCGTGGCTTGCGCAGGACAACTAGGGATCTATCTCTTTTTTTTCCACTTTGTTTCCTGCGTTTAATGATGCCCCATTACACAAACTGACATCATACCATTACTCAGCTCTTTTTCTCTTTGGTGGTCAAATAACCTTTACGTTACTTTCAAAGTATCATCAAAGCTACTTGTAATATTTTAAAGGAACATTTACGTCGTCTGTTACATCAACCTTTGTTTGCATTGTGATGCCATGTGTACACCTAGTAACAAAGCAACATTGGCTGAAGAAACTAGGCTAGTAAAGCCGACATTCTATCAATATGGTGTAGTTTTGTTGTTGTTGTTGTTGTTGTTGTTAAATATTAAGTAGTAATCCCAGAAACCTTTACTTTTCATAGGGGCGTTGAGGTTCCCAGCGATCCTAATCCAGCCTTGTTCGCTCCTGACGAAACCTCGGTAGGCAATGGTGTAAGTGAACGGGTCACCCTGAGAACCTACACATACAATGTACACCGTAACAAGTATTAGCAAGAACACAGACAACAACGACAGACATTCAAGCGACGAAAATCCTCATAAAATCCTCAAGAAGAATAAGTTTTTATGAGCCCCCGCATCAGCGGAAGATCCATTTCTCTTGCTGGGCTCATTTTATGTCAGTGTGTTTAAGGAAGATTGCAGTGAACTACTTTCACCCACTGGCAGTGACGGGGCGAAGGCAAAACAAGCAGCGCAAGCCGCAGTATGTCTCACGCAGCGCAAGCCGCAGTATGTCTCACGCAGCGCAAGCCGCAGTATGTCTCACGCAAAAAGAATATTGTGAAGTGTCGTAAACATGTCCAGGATAATGTATCCACTTGTCCAGGTACTGCAGAGTCCGTTTACAGGGAAATTTGCTAAGCTACAAATTAAAATTCAATCTACTCACATCCTCAGCAGTAAAATAAAATAAAAATTTGTTTCATAAGTTTAACTTTTTAACTTCCAGAACCAAATGACTTCCATTCTACAGAAAGGAAGTCATTTAGTTCGGGGAGTTAAGAGTTAAAGAAAACCTCGCAAATGCATCTGAAATGCGTAAGGTATCATATAACAGCACACCTCAAGTTAAACATTATTTCACGATGATGCTAGCATCCAAAAATGCTTTTATAAAAGGGCATAGAAATTCAAGACCCAATGCATTTGCACCTGCTTAAACAGGGGCGGATCAGTTACCTTCCAAACGGTAGAAGGAGGGGGTGGGGGAAGAGAGAGAGAGAGAGAGAGAGAGAGAGAGAGAGGAGAGAGAGAGAGAGAGAGAGAGAGAGAGAGAGAGAGAGAGAGAGAGATCCCAGAGGTCAGACCTTGCTCACCACGGGAAAATAAAAACGCGGGGGTATAGTGGGCGGACGGGAAGGAGCGGGGGACAGCAGTAGGCTTGTGTGTTCCTGACTCTTAAATACTTCTGGCGGACACATTTTACAAAGCGAGTTGAGGAGAGGGTATGGGGCACTTTGATATAGCATTTTAGTTGGGTTTTGTTGTTGTAGTTTGTTTGTGTGTTCATTGTTGTTGTTTATGTTTTGTTTGTTTGTATGTTTTTGTTCTGTCCATCTGTCATACCTGTCTGTCTCCTACTGGCCCTGTCTATCATTCTGAGCTTCTTCATTTGTACACACCTTCAAGACAGCTCCGTTCCTCAGCAGATAATAAACTATTACGCATTCCGACTGTGAGAACTAAGTCTTTTGGCAAGAGCTCTTTCTCATACCAAAGACCATTTCTTTGGAATAAACTCCTACAGTCCCTCAGATATGTTGAATCAGCCAATAGTGTCCGGCAGTCTTTCATCATCATCATCATCAGTCCCTTGCCCGAACTGGGCGTTGGGGGGACTGAAAGGCAGCAGCAACAGACAGTGCTCTCCACTGAGTTCTATTTTGGGCGGTGGCAAGCAAGTCTGGCATCTCGAGTTCGGTCCATTCTTTTATGTTTGCGACCCAACTCTTTCTCTGACGACCTCGCCGACGACTTCCTTCGAGAGTGCCTTGGAGGATAGTCTTGGACAAGGTGTTGTGTCGGGTCACGTGGCCAAACCAAGCAAGCTTGCGCCGTTTCACAGTTGCCAGAAGGGGTTCATGTGGGCCCACCAGGGAAGTGACGATGCTCCGTACATATTCGTTGGTCTTGTGCTCGCGGTACGAGATGCGGAGCAACTTCCTCAGGCACTTGTTCTCAAAGGCCTGGATTTTCTTTTCTGAGTCTGCAAGCAGTGTCCAAGTCTCACAGCCGTAGAGTAGAATAGACACTACGAGGGACTTGTAAAGCCTGTACTTGATGGTGAAGCTGATGGAGTTACTTCGCCATATCCTGTCCAGCCTGGCCATTGCGGATGTTGCTGTACCTATCCTGATACGGATCTCTGCTATGCAACTACCGTCTTTGGACAGGGTGGCTCCCAAGTACTTGAAGCTATTGACCTCTTCTAGCTTCTGGCCGTTCATGTGAATGTTGCTGCTGCTGTCGCTTGTGGTGTTGATCATCACTTTGCTTTTATCCGTACTGATCTCCATGCCATAAGACCCTGCGCTACTTGAAAGTTTGTCTGTAAGGTTTTGGAGCTCACTATTGCTGCCTGCCGTGAGGTCAATGTCGTCTGCGAATCGAAGATTGCACAGGGATCTGCCACCAATAGAGATTGAAGTATGGTGGTCGTGGAGGGTTTCCTGCATGATCTTCTCCAGGAATATGTTGAAAAGGACAGGAGAGAGCAGGCATCCTTGACGGACACCGATCGTCGTCCTGAAGAACTCGCCTGACTGATTGTTAAGTAGAACTGCGCTGCAGGCGTTCTTGTAAAGCGCTTCTATCATTTGGATCAGTCCCTCCTCTATGTTGAACGATCTCATGACTTGCCAGAGTCCGTCGTGCCAGACGCGATCAAATGCTTTCCTGAAATCAATGAAGTTGTGGTAGAGTTAGCGCTGATGCTGCAGATGTTTCTCGATCAGGACGCGGCAGTTGAAAATCTGCTCTACAGTGCTTCTTCCAACTCTGAAGCCAGCCTGTTCTTCTGCCAGCAGTTCCTCGGCGAAAGTTTTGAGGCGGTTGAGAATGATTCTAAGCATTACTTTGCTAGGGTGACTTATCAGACTGATAGTTCTGTAGTTCTGGCACTGTTTCAGGTTTCCTTTCTTGGGGAGCGGGATCACTAGAGACTGTGTCCATTCTACTGGCCATTTCTTTTGCTCCCAGATCTTTTGACAGAGTGTAGTGAGGACCTTCGTTGTTACTTCTCCTTCATGTTTCAACAGTTCAGCAGGTATGTTGTCTACACCTGGAGACTTTCCTCCCTTCAGGCCGCGTACGGCTGCTTCCACCTCTTCAGCTAACACTGGCAGGTCTTCAGCCTTCCTGGCCCCAGCCTGGTTGTTTTGGAGGATGCTGGTGTCTGGCTCAGTCTTGTAGTTATACAAGTCTCGGCAGTACTCAGTCCATCTGTTTAGTACAGCAGTGTTTTTCGTAAGGAGTTGGCCGCTGCTGTCTTCGATGACTGTGGCTGTTCGCTGTTGAGTCTTGGTGAGGGTCCTTAGCGTTTCATAAGCCTTCTTGCTGTTGCCGTTTGCCATGCCCTCTTCCACGCTACAACACTGGTCTTCAATCCAATCTTCTTTGGCTTCTTTCATCCTCTTCCTGATCTTCTTGTTGACAAGTCTGTACTTGTTTGCTGATGTGAGGTCTTGGCCTCTCTTTTTCTTCCAGGCTCTCCTCTCATCACAGAGATCGAGGATGTCATCGGTGACCCAGGG
Organism: Semisulcospira habei; assembly: GCA_036245525.1. Taxonomy (NCBI): domain Eukaryota; kingdom Metazoa; phylum Mollusca; class Gastropoda; family Semisulcospiridae; genus Semisulcospira; species Semisulcospira habei. The sequence goes on along the minus strand of BTPG01000001.1, from coordinate 80,224,736 downwards.
CTGTTTGCGCTTCCTCTGCTTCCCCAGCACTTCTTCTGCTGTAGAAAGTAACACCTCTTTTATATTTCCAGCAAGGGTGTCTACGTCGCAGTCCAAAGTAGCCAAGGCTGCAAATCTGCCTCCCACCTGGGCTTGGAAGAGCTCTTCTACTTCCGGGTCTTTTAGCTTCTGGAGGTCGAATCTGATGCGAGGGCTCTTGCTATCTCGTTTCAATGCCAGCTTCAACTTGAGGCTAGTAAGGACGAGGTTGTGGTCGCTGCCAATATCAGCGCCAGGAAAGGACCTCGTTTGTGCTTTGTTAACGCTGGATTTGAATCGTCGAGGCAGCAAGATGAAGTCAATCTGGTTATGGACCAGGCCACCTGGCGATTGCCATGTCACTGTTCTTGACTTCTTGTGTGGATGGAGGGTATTAGCAACGGTGAGACGGTGACTCTGTGCGAACTCTAAAAGTCGCAGGCCTCTGTCTTTTGTTTCTCCAAGGCCAAACTTGCCAGCTGTTCCTGCCCATTGTTGGTAGGCGTCAGTCTTTAAAGACGCATTTATTCCTTTAAACGTGCATTCACACTTATAATTCTTGTTTTTGTCAACATTTCGTTGTCGGTGAGGGATGTATGGTGTGTCCGTTGGTTTTGTGGTACACGTGTGTCATTTTGTGTGTGAGCATTTTTTGTTGGTGTGTTCGGCTTTTTGTTATTCTTATTTTTCTTGTATATCTTGTTGCGTGAGTGTGTATGTTAGGAACTATATATGTGTTGTAGGATGCAGGGTGTATGTATGTTATTATGTCATTTGTACTGCGCCTAGAGCTTTTCTATCGAAAGCATAGGCACCTTAAAAATATACATTATTATTATTATTATTATTTTATTTTTTGGTGGTGGTGGGGGAGGGGAGGGGGGGGGGGTAGGGGCGGATGGGAGGGGGGGGGGGGAGGGGCATCCGATCAGCCCCTGTTAAAAAGCCATTAGAGTTCATTCATCTGTCAACCACAAATAAAATTTGTATACAGCAATTCCAGAAACACAAGACACTCTAGACTATACACTCTTGAATATACTCAGAATTCGTCCGCATTTAAAACACAGAAACAAAAGGATTATCGCCATGCAAAAACTTGAAACGACATATTCAGTGTGTGCAACAGTGTACACTCGATTCCCTCAGACAAAGCACCCTTCGTTTTCAAGCAAGGAATTAGAAGAATAAAATTTGTTATGAAACTAAAACAAAAAACCGCCACTCAGCGCTAGCAAAAACTCACTGTAAGCGAAATAAACGTGCGGTTGCTAAATATCGTAGGTCTATTTATTACTATAATAGTTCATACAGACTTATGTAAATATGTATGATGGTCTGACATTAAAAGACCTTACCGTACTGGCCAAAGGGACCAATTTTACAGACCAGCACACGTTCTGGTGTTATGAAGCATTAAGCTCCTTCAAGGCGGACGTGTAAATAGCTGCGGAAATAACGTACAACGTTGCCGCTGGCAACAAATTACAACACTTCCGTATCTATTGATGCAAGGCGTCCAGCATCAATAGCTGCGGAAGTGTCGTATAGCGTTGCCGCCGGCAACGCTATATGTCACTTCCGCAGCTATTGATGCAGGGAACTTTGACTGAGTGAAAGAAATTTTAGTTTTATATAATATATGCTTTTACACTGAAATACTCCTGCATTTGCTGGTAAGAGTATGCAAGCAAAGCAGCAACAAATCGATCCGAAAAATAATACATGTGTTTCCATACACTAAGTAAATATAGAGCAGAATACAATGGGGACCACACACACACACACAAAATAAAATAATAATACAAAATAAAAAACATAAAATAAAGCAAGTTAACGTAAGACCGCACATCCATGCAGTAAATCATGAAAATAGAACAGAGTACGACGGAAAAAATCAAATCAAATCAAATCAAACAGCACACGACACCGCACCACAACACTCAACACCACACCACACCACACCACACCACACCACACCACACCACACCATACCACAACGCACACCACTACGTCACAGCACAACACATCACACCATACCACATAACAGCACAGCGCTACACAGCGCAGCGCAACCCAACTCAACACCACACCACACCACATCACACCACAACGCACACCACTACATCACAGCACATCACAGCACACCATACCACATCATAGCACAGCACTACACAGTGCAGCGCAACACAACCCAACACAACACAACATAAATGAAAGACGGTCATCACCAGCAGAACTAGGACCCCAATCCTCCTCTTGTAGGTAGTCGGTGTTGTTAGGGTCAGTGCCAGAATCGTCCAGGCCAGGGTCAGGGTAGGCTGGAATCAGGCAAGGGTTAGTGAGTTAATAGTGCTTGAAGCCACCGCCGTTAGAACTACGTGTCAGTTTTACCTCAGTTGGGAGAAAACAGAAGTTATGGCTGTCATGTGAAGAGTTGTGCCCCTGACTCGGAGTGTCAAAGACGCTCCGAATCAGGGGCACAACTTTTCACATGACTGACATAACCTTGGTTTTCTCCCCTGTGGTTTTACCAGTGGACGTGTTTTTACCTCCCAAACTTGATGAGCGGACCTGCTCTGTTCCGCTTGTGCCACTTCTCATCTGTTTCACCCCCTTCCCTTTCCTCCCTTTCTTTCCCCTCTTCCTCCACTGTCTGCTGCTTTCCTTTTGCTTCCTCCGTTTCTCCTCTTTCTTCTTCAAGTTTTTCTCTCGTTTCTTCCGTTTCTCTGGTTTTTCAGTCGGCTTTGGCTTTTGCGTTGAACTCGGTTTCGTAGTCGATGGCATTCGAGTTGTATTTTCTGGCACCTTAATAGTGGTGTGTGTCTGGTCTGACAAATAGTTTATAACCCATTTAGCCCTGACGCACTACAACAGATGGGTCGATCATGATAATTCAAGGGTAGTGCCAGATTAGCTTGGCGCCGTCAGGCGCCAAGCTAATCTGGCACTACCCTTGGATTATCATGGTACATTCATTTTCTGCATATCGTACATAGTCATTATGTGACAGCTCAAAAAATTGGGACATCCGACCTAGGGGATTAATGGGTTAGCATACTTACAGTGTTTACGGTCGATACCGGTTGCTGCATACGCTCGGGGGTTCATATGCAAAACATCCATCGATCCGTTAATCTTTTCTCCCACCCTTCCATCGACATGGACATCCAAGCATACAAGCTCCTGTCTATCCATCTATCCATCCGTCCGTCCGACCAGACATCCATCCATCCATCCGTCCGTCCGACCAGACATCCATCCATCCATCCACATCTACTCACCCACATCCCCACTCATCCATCCATCTATCCTTCCCTCCCTCTGTCCCTCTCTCCGTCCCTCTCTCCCTCTCTCCATCAATCCATCCATCCATCAATCCACCCACCCACTTACCCACGCTTCCACCCATCGACCAATCCACCCTTCCGTCCAATCACTCACCCACCCATCCATCAATCCACGCTCCCACCCATCCACACATCGACTAACCCACTCATCCACTTGTGGAGCATTTTTGTTTGTAAGAGTTTCTGCGTCAGTTAAGGCTGTTTGGAGATTAAACCATTTGATGACTTGTTCATTTGGGAATCGGCATTTCTGAGAATCCAACTTGAAGATAATAATACGATATTTATTGTGTTACTAAATCTCAAATTATCACTAAACATTGCAGTCGATTTGTATCATCTTAGTTTAAATCAATCGTACCATTTAAAACTTGACCCATTTGAGAATGTATTGCAAGATGTACAGGTGATTTGCAAATCATAACTCCAATGTGCCAAACAGATTGAAATCACCATAATAAAACCTGAATATGGAACATATGTTGAAAACTGTACGAAGATGGAGCAATATAAAGATTAAACCATTTGGGAATCAGCAGAGAACATACATCTATTACTTAAAAATCACGATCGGTGAGTAGCATCTATTACTTAAAAATCACGATCGGTGAGTAGCAAACAGACTGAATTTGCAGTAAGCATTCATAAAGATAAAACATTTCATGAAACCCAATCAAAATTAGACAATTGTGCGGTCATTTGAAGATCGAACCGTTTGGGGCTACCTCATCAGGGACTCGATCACGTGAATAACACTTAGGGCCTAATCCATGTATTCTGCACAGAAACTGCATGATCCCATCAATAAGCAATTTTTTTAATTTATGTATATACAGTACACATGTGGTCTAGGCATCCCTTCAGCATGTACACTTGACCCACCGTTGATATCTGAGACACCCGTCTAAATAAAAGTCTGCTCACCAAAAAAAAAAAAAAAACACACACATACACAAAAAAACTAAAAAAAACCAACAACAAACAAACAACAACAGCAGCAGCAACAACAACAACAACAACAACAACAACAACAACAACAACAACAACAACAACAACAACAACAACAACAACAACAACAACAACAACAACAACAACAACAACAACAACAACAACAACAACAACAACAACAACAACAACAACAACAACAACAACAACAACAACAACAACAACAACAACAACAACAACAACAACAACAACAACAACAACAACAACACACACACACACACACACACACACACACACACACACACACACACACACACACACACACACACACACGCACACAAAGAAAACAAAGAAAACAAGAACAAAAAACCCCGAGTGTGTTAACTTGACATTATAAGTTCGGTCTTTTATACATGGGTCCAACGTTATACAGGTTTGATGGCACTTCTATCAGTTGTTCTGTATTCACATAGGTCTCCACCTAAACGTGTTACAGTTAATTAAAAAAACGGATCAATATTTAAATGGTTGTATCTTCATATATATTGATTGACCCAAAGATTTTTTTAAAAGACAACAATGCTTGGTGACACCTCGGACATTCAGAAATTATAAACAGAAAACAGCCTGCATTATTTTGTTGCATTTAATTCTGAAAAAGACAAATTCTCAAATGGACCAGTCTCAAAATTGTTTAATCTCAAAACATCGTTGATCGACATGGGGACACTTGAAAACATAATTATGCAGATGTTTTTAAACGTAAAGTATTCTCAACTACAAACCATTGGATTGTCTATATACAGTTCTTAAACGGCTCAATCTTCAAATGGCTGTAACTTCTATTTGATCAGTTTTAGTCTTCATAAAGCCGGATTCGTGAAAACCTATTACGGGAGCATATAAAATCACAATCAGAACTTATTCACCGGACCTGCCCACCGTAGGCACGCTTTGATGTTCTTCCTACAGAACTTATTAATAGCGCGCTTTGTGATTCCGTTGCCGATAAACAACAGTGATCTGGCCCAAGTCAGCCGCATCGGCCAGAGCACATTTGTGTTAGTGTAGTACACATTCGTGCGCGGGCCAATAGCGGTCGACTTCGGCCCGATGAACTTTTGCGTCCGCTTTGGCGCGATCTTTGTCAAAAACCACGTGGAAACTTCGTGAGATTAGTGGCAATTGTCGCTTTGTCACAACGCCCGCTAAAACCATCGAGCTTTAAACAAAAACAAAACAAAAAACAACAACAAAAAAACAAAAACAAAAACATTCACTCACTTGTGGTAGCACCCGAGGCTGCATCAAATATCATCAGGACCTTGACGTTCTGCCAGATGAGCTTTGGTTTGTCCTGCAGGACCTTGATGCGACCTTCAAATTCGTAACGACCTCCCTTCGTTAAGGTCGGAAGTTCCATGATGGGGCCGCTGTTTGCGCTCTTCCTGTAGTAAAAGGTCAACCAAGTATCTCCATCATTAACCCGAGGGAAACATAGAGAACAATATTTGAAAAAGACCATGCCTGATATAGCGACGCTTATTGCCTTGAGCAGTGGCTTGCGTAGGATCATTGAACACTGTTAACCCCGTCACTGCCGAGAAAAAATGAACACTATCGAACTGCAAGAGGCATAGATCCTCATGAGCCCCCGCTACTGCGGGGGCTCATAAGGATCTATACCTTTTGCTAAGTCCACGTTGTATCCATGTCTTTCAGACGGTTGTGGCTTTTGGTCGCTGAATGAAAAAAGCTTTCAAAAACAAAATATGCTTCCAGTGGCAGGGAAAGGATTAGCAGTGACGCGTAGTCGATTGTGCAGTGTTAACCATTGGCGGCTACCCATGAACACGAATCCGATACGAAACCGAAGCGGGTCCGAAACAGAAAAAAATCGATCAAGTCTTTTTTATGTTTGTGTGTTTCAATATGTCCGATGCGAAAAACCTTTTCGCATCCGGCTTTGAACGAAAATGATGCAATTTCATCGGGTTAGGATTTTATTCGGATTTTATTTTATTTGTATCGGATTCGTGCTCATGGAAAAGTAGCTTTAGGCTGTCTGTAGCTGTTTCCTGCAGGAATCATCGCGACCAAAGCGTTAACGACAGCCAAAGGGTTAAGGCTTTGGTGACACGCCTTGCTTAAGTGAAACACTTTGCGTAGCGGCCTACATTGTAGTAGTCCATAAGCTAGACAGGCCTACCGTGCACACCCACCCCCTCCCCCGTACTCAATGATGGATTTCAAGGTGTACCTTAGTATGTCCTGAGAGGTTTAAGCCATGTTCCCCGAAAATCCTTAGGAACACACCAGAGATATAGCCGATGGCACAAGGGTACACCCATTCACGCGCTTCGCAGATGCTAAAATGAGGTTGAGAAACATTTTCCTCTAAATAAATCAGAATTCATTCCAGAAGCCCAAATCAGGCAATATTATGTTAAGGCACACCTTCTGCATCCTCAGCAAATAAACAGAATGAAAACATGTTGAATCTCTGGCTCACAGTGAAGGTATTTTTGCACCCAGTAAACGGCCATTTCAGCGAAATCGCAAAAAAGACAAAAATAACGTGTCAGATGCCTTTAGACATTTTCTATAGCATGGACAGTCCATTTTCAGGCTTACATCATTAAAACAGGATGTCACAGTTATTATCAACTTGACTAGGTGATGCTGTGATCACTGTGAGTGCCACAATGGTTGATTTTGTATCTATACCCCTAAGTTGTAAAAATACACAAAATTAATGAGAATAAGTTATTCCATTTCATTTTGAACTCTCTTTACCTATTAAGTTTCAATAATGTGAGCATAAAGTGCAAGAAAATAAGGA
>BTPG01000001.1:80205081-80212581 GCA_036245525.1 Semisulcospira habei | reverse complement strand
TGCTAACTGTCATTTACCTTACCGAGTCGCTTCTGTCTGACTACTCACTAACCAGATAGTTGTGGCTGGCGCTGATTGATATGTACTTTGTGCCTCCCATGGGGACTTTTTCAGCGCTGGCCATACGTTAAGTTGGATCCCTTGCCCTTCCCTGTCGGGCGCCTGGTCGCCGGTCCTTGGATTTATGCGCGGGTGTGGGGGGGCGATCATGTGCATTCCCTTGGGGATGTATGTGGTCGTCTTGTTCGCATGCCTGTGCGTTCGTCCGTGGGCTGGAGGGTGCCTGTTGGGTGGGGCTGGTGGCTCTGTTTGTTTGCCTTCCCCCCCCTCCCTTTTTGTTTTTTTTCTCTCTCTCTCTCTCTCTCTCTCTCTCTCTCTCTCTCTCTCTCTCTCTCTCTCTCTCTCTCTTTCTCTCTTCCCCCTTTCTCTCTCTCTTCCCCTTTCCCCCTCCCCTTTCCCCGCCCCTTTTGTCTTTCTCTCCCCCCACACCCGGTTTTTATTTATTTATTTATTTATTTATTTATTTATTTATTTTTTTTTTTTTTTGAGTTACCTACTCTCCTCTTATACCATTATTCTCTTACTGAATTTGATTATTTGCTTTGTTTCATCGATATTCCTTGTTGTGTACCATGCTAAATGCTGGGTTTTTTTTCCCGGGGTCCTCCCGTTTTTCCCCGAGGTAGTCCTCAACTCGATGGTGATATAAGGTTTGCCTTCGGGTTGGTGTTTAGCTGGCTTTGTGTATTAGACACTCAGCCTACTTCGTGCCCAAGGGTACTCCCCGTTCGTCTTCTCTCTCTCTCTCTCTCTCTCTCTCTCTCTCTCTCTCTCTCTCTCTCTCTCTCTCTCTCTCTCTCTCTCTCTCTCTCTCTCTCTCTCCCTCTCTCTCTCTCTCTCTCTCTCGCTGTCTCTCTTCTCTCTCTCTCTCCCCGGCCTCACACACGCGCATTTACTTTTGCTCGCTCCTGCGCGCGCTTACACACACTCTTGTCTCTCGTGTTTAGTTCCTCTCGGAGTCTTTCTCTTACGATTTTTTTCTTTGACGTCATTTTTACTTTTGTTCTTCCTTTCCTTTTCTTTTCTTTTTCTTTTTACGTCACCTTCAGTTGCCACATTCCTTCTGCATCTGAAGATAAGTAGCAAATAATGTCTCTGTTTGTTTGTCTATTTTGACAAAGGGTATTTACCCGAAATATTAATAAATTGTGTTGTACCGTTTTTTTTAAGCGTGTTTCTTTCTCCGTTGGGTACTTCTTTGGGAATGGAGAGGCTGACAGCCTGGCCAAAGCAGGCGCCAGACTACCTCAAGATCACAACCCCCTGTAAAAAAAAAAATAAAAAAAATAAAACAAAAAAAAATAAAAAAAAAATAAAAAAAAAAAATAAAAAAAACCAAGACACTACAGCAACAAAGTGATTGGCAACAGCAGAATGGCAGCGGCAGCCCGTGGGCAGACGACATCAACAAGCTGAACAGGGAGAGCCAGGCCACCATCTTTCATCTACGCACTGATTACTCTGGACTGGGTCTGTACAGAAAAGCAGGGACGAAGATTACAAATTTTTCATAAACGTATCACAGACCCAAACAGAAGTCTGAAGGTTTACACACATTAATTAGATCACCCTGTATCAGCAGCTCATTTGAAGCTATGGTGCCTAATGCATGAAGAGATACCAAAATAAAAGAACGCCTAGCGAATGGCGGAGCTGGGTAGAAGCGTAAACAACCAATCAGAATGTTCGGCAGAAAGGCCATGCAGTCACTTTATGATCAGAGCTAAATATAGATTATTTGCAACAAGCGTCAGCATGATCGTTCGCAATGGAATAGTCACAAATTGGGGGAGAAAAAAAAAGTAGACATAAGTTTGCCAGCACTTTGTAATTTTTTACAAACTTTCACAGACTTTAAGGAAAAGGACTGAAATTGACAGACTTTCCAGGGCCCTGAAAAAGCCTTGTCATTTTTTTAACAACTTTCACAAATGTTCACAGACCCTGCTGGATTCACCTCGTGAGACTGGGTCATGCGGAAACAGTCCTATGCAAATTTGGCGTAGAAAATCACTCCTTAGCACATTCTCCAAACCTGTCCATATAGAGAAGCGGTCTGATGGCAGTTCTGACCTGAAGACACGCCCCTGTACACCAAACTCTGAAAACAGGCTGCCAAGCTCTTGACAGCTCACTTATTGGCAGCCAGAACAATATAAGATTTAAAGGCGGCCATCAAGTAATTGAACGTTGCAGAAGAAGAAGGTGGAAGTAGTGATCTCGTGGTGGACATGTGGAAACTAAGTATTTTGATAATATTGTTTTGGCTGTTAGGAACCATGATACTTTGTTATGCATATTCATATTTACACACTTCTACACGAACATAAATGAAAGGAAAATGAGAGACCTTACTAGACCCGCCTTACGCTATGTAAATTATCACCTAAAAGGCCAGCCAGTTAAAATTAGTTACGATTAAATTACATTGAAATTAATGAAATGATCACAAATTTTTATGATGAATATGCATACTTTTTTTAAAGAAAACTGGCAACAAAAAATATTTAAACAGAGGAGTATGACGTAAGCAATTTTTATGATTATTTTGCGTTATTTTGCGTACTGGTAAAATGGGGTTAGGGTAATAGCTTCAGCCACTGTGGCCCCTAAATGCATCACAGCATCACAAAATCAGGTTGGGAGTAACTGTGGTACTCTATCCTAACCAATAAAAACCTAACAAAGACCTATCGGTTGCATACAACATTTCTGAGGTCACCGGAAACAACGTGCGTTTCCCAGTTCGGCAATTGTAAATGGGAAAAAGCTATCATTCACAACGAATGTACCGTAAAGGATGCCAACTTTCCTAATTTTCTTTCACTTTATGCTCACATTATTGAAACTTAATAGGTAAAGAGAGGTCAAAATGAAATGGAATAACTTTAGTAATTACTTTTTAAATTAATTTTGTGTATTTTTACAACTTGGGGGTAGGGATACAAAGCAACCACTGTGGCACTCACAATAATCACGGCCTCAACTAGTCAAAATTATAATAATTGTGACATATTATTGTTTTAATGATGTAAGCCTGAACATTGACTGCCAGTGCTATAGAAAATGTCTGAAGGCATCTGACACATTATTTTTGTCTTTTTTTTTTTTTTGCGATTTACGGGAAATGGCCGTTTACTGGGTGCACAAGTACCTTCACTGTGAGCCAGAGATTCAATATTATTTATTCTGTTTTTTTTGTGCGCAGAGGATGCAGAAGGTGTGCCTTAACATAATATTGCCTGATTTGGGCTTCTGGAATGAATTCTGATTCCTTTAGAGAAAAATGTTTCTCAACCTCATTTTAGCATCTGCGAAGAGCCTGAATGTGGGTACCCTTGCGCCATCGGCTATATCTCTGGTGTGTTCCTAAGGATTTTCGGGGAAGATGGCTTAAACATCTCAGGACATACTAAGGTACACTTTAAAACCCATGTTATTGAGTACTGGGGTGGGGGGGGGGGGGGAGGTGTCCGGTAGATCTGGCTGGCTTATGGACTATAGTATAGTAAGTATCGGCAACCTGACGATATACGCGGGTTAGTCCATAAGCTAGGAAGATCTCTGTGCACACCACCCCCCCCCCCCCACCTCCTAGTACTCAATAAGATGGGTTTCAAAGTGTTTCTTAGTATGTCCTGAGATGATAAAAGCCATGTTCCCCGAAAATCCTTAGGAACACACTAGAGATATAGCCGATGGCGCAAAGGTACCCCCATTCACACTTTTCGCAAGTGCTAAAATGAGGTTGAGAAACATTTTCCTCTAAATATATCAGAATTCATTCCAGAAGCCCAAATCAGGCAATATTATGTCAAGGCACACCTTCTGCACCATCTGCAAAAAAACAAAACAAAACAAAAAAAAAAAAACAGAATGAAAACATATTGAATCTCTGGCTCACAGTGAAGGTATTTGTGCAGCCAGTAAACCACCATTTCCGCAAAATCGCAAAAAAAGACAAAAATAATGTGTCAGATGCCTTCAGATATTTTTTATAGCACTGACAGTCCATTTTCAGGTTTACATCATTACAACAGGATGTCACAATTATTATAAACATGACTAGGTGATGCTGTGATCACTGTGAGTGCCACAGTGGTTGATTTTGTATCCTTACCCCCAAGTTGTAAAAATACACAAAATTAATTAGAAAAAATTACTTAAGTTATTTCATTTTATTTTGACCACTCTTTACCTATTAAGTTTCAATAATGTGAGCATAAAGTGCAAGAAAATAAGGAAAGTCGGCATCCTTTACAATATGTTCGTGGTGAATGATAGCTATTTCCCATTTAAAATTGCCAAATTGGGAAACGTACGTTGTTTCTGATGCCCTCAGAAATGTTGTATACACCTTATTGGTCCTTTTTAGGTTTTATTGGTTAGAATAGAGTACCACAGTTACTCCCAACCTGATTTTATGTTGTTCTGATGCATTTAGGGGCCACAGTGGCTGAATCTGCTGCCCTACCCCTATTTTACCAGTATGCAAAGGAACGAAAAATGATCATAACAATTGCTGCTCTGTTTAAATATTTTTGTTGCCAGTTTTCTTAACAAAATATGCATATTGAGCATAAACATTTGTGATCATTTCATTAATTTCAATGTGACCCATCAATTTAATTGTAATTCTTTGTATTTAAGGCATGCTTAACAGGGGCTGCCCGCTGAAGCTTCTACCGTCTGCACATTCAGCACTCTTGTCAAACTCGGGGAAGGTGTACCTCAGGGAGATCTTGTGTCTCATGCTGTTTTTGGTCTACATTAATGACATCAGTACAACAGTACCAAGGTTCGTCTCGAACATCCTCCATGCGGATGACTTTGCAGTGTGGAGCGCAGCAGAACATAAAAAAAATAGCATCCTCCAGAATCCAGGAAGCTGCCAATAGAGTCAGCAGCTGGACTGAAAGAGGCCACTCAAACTGAGCTAGACCATCTCTTTCAATCAGACGGAAGTGGTCACCTCAAAACTGGAGACCTTCAAGTACCAAAAAGAGACAGGCCAACTTTACTGGCAACAAATAAAGTACTGGATTCACGTGGAGGCCTCACATCGAAGCCACGGAATCTAGAGCTGCAAAAAAAAAAAGTCTTTGATGAAGAGACTGGTGGGGACCACATTGGCGCAAATTACAGCATCCTGGCACAAGCAAACGCCTGCTCGGTCAGACCAGTTGTGTGGTACCAAGATACATCGACAACATGAAAGACTGCCTGCAAAACCCCAAAAGCCAGGCTTGACAAGATGCAGAACATGGGTCATTCTCATGATACAGTGACATTCTTAGAGCCATCTGGAGCACACCAATTTAGGAAATGGAGGACATTGGAGCCACTGAAATGCAGAACAGCACACACGATGAAGAGACTTACTAAACACCGACAGCATGGGAGACTACAGGAGCAGACCAAGAACCGTCAGAAACGCCCAAGTCTGAACCGCCAACTTAAGGTCATGCAAAGGGCTAACACTGACGTCCTGGAACCAAGCCCAAAGATGTGTGAAGAGCTCCCTTCAGATACCTGGACATCTCGAAAGAGTCTTCAAGACAACATAAACAATGTTCCAGGACTCTTTGCCAAAGGTTGCGGCACTGCACAAAGCCATCGTGCTGGAAGTTGTGCACAAGCGCTACCCTCAGAGCAGCTGTGATACCACACAAGATGCCGTGCGGAATGAAGGAAGTGGCGTATACATCTGTTGTGCAGACCGCACTACTACCTCCCTCTCCTTACCAGCTGGCGGCAGCAGCTCCAACTATCGTACAGATCTGCAGGTGCTCAACACAGCAACAGAGCACTAGCTATGGAAAGGCTGCAGCTTGATCCACTGATCTCACCAGGAAGCTTCAAGATAGACTGGATGCCCAGTCCACAAAATAGTGCTGCAGTGGATTCCAGTGCATTCTGGACTAGCTGGGAATGGAGACACTACAACAACAAAGTGATTGGCAACAGCAGAATGGCGGCTGCAGCCCGTGGGTAGATGACATCAACAAGCTGAACAGGGAGAGCCAGGCCACCATCTTTCATCTACGCACTGATTACTATGGACTGGGTCCATACAGAAAAGCAGGAACGTTTCACAAACCCGAACTGAAGCCTGAAGGTTTAGACACTTTAATCATATCATTCTGTATCAGCAATTATTTGAAGCTTCCGTGCCTAATGCATGAAGAGATACCAAAAAAAAAAAAAAAAGAGAACACTTAGCGAATGGCGGACTTCGGTAGAAGCGTAAACAACCAATCAGAATGTTCAGCCAGAAAGGCCATGCAATCACTTTATGATCAGAGCTAAATATAGATTACTTGCAACAAGCGTCAGCATGTTCGTTTGCAATGGAATAGTCACAAATTGGGGGAGAAAAAAAAAAAAGAAGTATACAAAAGTTTGCCAGCACGTTGTAATTTTTACGAACTTTCACAGACTTTAAGGAAAAGGACTGAAATTGACAGACTTTCCAGGGCCCTGAAAAAACCTTGTCATTTTTTTTAAACAACTTTCACAAATGTTCACAAACCGTAAGAACCCTGCTGGACTCACCTCGTGAGACTGGGTCATGCAGAAACAGCTCTATGCGAATTTGGCGTAGAAAATCAGTCTCCAAACATGTCCATACAGAGAAGCGGTCTGCTGGCAGTTCTGACCAGAAGACACGCCCCTGTACACCAAACTCTGAAAACATGCTGCCTAGCTCTTGACAGCTGACTTATTGGCAGCCAGAACAATATAAGATTTAAAGACGGCCATAAAAAATGGAACGTTGCAGAAGGTGGAAGTGGATATCTCGTGGTCGACATGTGGAAACTAAGTATTTCATAACATTGTTTTGGCTATTAGGAACCATGAAACCTTATTACGCATATTCATATTTACACATTTCTACATGAAAATAAATGAAAGGAAAAGGGGAGACCTTACTAGCCCCGCCTTACGTTAGGTAAAATATCACCTAAAAGACCAGCCAGTTAAAAATAGTTATAATTAAATGGATGGGTTACATTGAAATTAATAAAATGATCGCAACTTTTTATGCTCAATATTCATACGTAAAAAGAAACGGGCAACAAAAAATATTTAAGAGTATGACGTAATCAATTTTTTTATGATTATTTTGCGTTACTTTGCGTACTGGTAAAATAGGGGTAAGGAAGCAGATTCAGCCACTGTGGCCCCTAAATGCATCACAGCATCACAAAATCAGGTTGGAAGTAACTGTGGTACTCTATCCTAACCAATAAAACCTAACAAAGACCTATCGGTTGTATACAAAATTTCTGAGGGCATCAGAAACAACGTACGTTTCCTAATTCGGCAATTTTAAATGGAACAAAGCTATCATTCACCACGAATGTACCGTAAAGGATGCCGACTTTCCTTATTTTCTTGCACTTTATGCTCACATTATTGAAACTTAATAGGTAAAGA
>BTPG01000001.1:80195081-80200081 GCA_036245525.1 Semisulcospira habei | reverse complement strand
AAGCACGGATTTCGCAGGTACAAATGCCAACCCGTTACATATGTTAGAACACGAACATTTGCTCATTTCAGCGACCTGTCGGAAAGGTCTAGGTCACACAGGTCAGATTAATTATGTGGATCGGTCATGCACGTGAGCATTGAGGACTTTGCCATTTTTCTTCTGCATGTTACGAGTCATCAGAATGAGTGTATGCAGACAGTACGTGTCCGCGAGTTTTTCTTCGTGTCACGTGGCTCTCTTCAGGGCCAGTAAACACGCTAAAAACACATGAATACTTCATTATACGGCTAGGGCGTCTCATTCATTCAACCTACATATCCGGTATCAGAACCACCTGCAGTTCACTGCATTTTTTTAAAAAATGCAGTCATTCAAGAGCCATGATGCAGAACGTGCGTGTTTTACTTTTCTCACTTTTTACTGACTGTCATAAAAACCAGATGTAAATTGCACATGTTATTCTCTACCGCTGCTGGACAAAAAAATGGAAAAGAGGTAAAAATGTTGCCTTATCTGTATAGAACTGAATATGTATACGGTATGCCATAAAGTGGTCTTTTAAAGATACTTTACATTAAAAAGCAGCAGAACCAACTGTTTTGTCACTAACAGTGGAGAATTACACAATACGTTCTGCGTGGGATTGAAAATGTCATTCAATATCTAGTAAATTTGTGTAAGGTAGATGACGGATTTGTGCAGTGGGTAGATGTTCACATCTGCACGGGACATAGACGACCCCGCCCTCCACGAGTCCCCTGCTGCCTTGCAGGTTAGGTTTTGGATAACCAAAGGCTAGGGTGCTGACACAGTACCTGATTGGGTGTATGAACTTCATTGATGAAGTCACCACCCAGGGCGAAAGAGTCCCATGAGGGTCTCATCGGCCACGTGTCCAGGACCAAGGCGAGGCACAAGTTATGTTGAGTTTCGGTTGTGGTTAGCACCCTGGAGAGGGATGGGCTCCGCCAGGTTCTTTAGCCCAAGACACACCACATGCAATGACAACCTTACCTCAATCCATTCCGGATCGGTCGTCGCCAAGAACAAGGACCGCGCCTTCTGTCTTGCGCCAAGGCAGAGGTGTTAAGCGTGTTACTGGTGCACCACCAAAACCCCGTGCCAGAAACAACATCAGCATTGACACCTGGAACGTCAGAACATTAAGAACGCCTGGAAAGGTAGAGGAACTGACACACGAAATGAACAGATTCTACTGGACCATCCTAGGACTGTGCGAAGTACGATGGAAGAACCTTGGGGAAACATCAACCCAGCAAAACCACAAACTGTAGTACAGTGGCAGAGAAGACAAACACGAACAGGGTGTCGGATTTTTCGTCCACAAAGACATCGTGAACACTGTCATGAGTTGTCGGCCAGTCTCCAGTAGGCTTATCACCATACGCTTTAGGGCAACCCCATTCAATATCACCATTGTACAAGTTTACGCCACAACAACAAACTATGACGATGAGGAAATAGAAGACTTCTATGACCAACTGCAAGAAGTCTTGGACCAGACCCCCAAGAAAGACATCCTTGTGGTGCAGGGAGACTGGAATGCCAAAATAGGAGAGGATGCTGCTAGGAACTGGAAAGGCACATACGGACGCTACTGCAATGCACAGACCAACGACAGAGGCTTAGGCTCCTGGAATTTGCGAGCTCAAATGATATAATGCCGATGAACACGATTGGCCCACACAAAGCATCCAGAAGATGGACATGGCACAGCCCGAACGGAGAGCACCATAACCAAATTGACTACATCATGGTGAAGAGACGCTTCCAAACCAGTGTGAACATACCAAGACAAGAAGTTTTCCAGGAGCAGACATTGGAAGCGACGATGACTTAGTGATGATGACCTCCGACTCCGCCTATAGAAGGTCAACAAGCAGGGTCCCTCCAGAATCAAGTTTGACCTAGAGAAGCTGAAAGACCCAGAGGTAGCGGAAGCCTTCCAGGCAAAGATAGGAGGAAAATTCGCGCCACTGCTACTTCTAGGTGCAGAAGACGCAGATGTGGACACACTGATCGACACATTTAACACTGCTGCAACCCAAACAGCCAGTGATATCCTTGGCAAACACCGACAAGCAAAGAAACCTTGGATTACAGCCGACATATTTGTTCTATGTGACAAGCGTCGAGAATTAATTAAAAAGAAATCAGAGGTAGGAGCTAAACAATACAGGGAAATTAACAAGGATATCAAGAAAAGCATGAACAAGGCAAAGAATAAGTGGATTGAAGATCAGTGTAAACACGTAGAAGAAAATCTGAACAAAAATAATAGCAAAAACGCATACCAACTGGTGAAAGACCTGACCAGTGTAAAACAAGGGCGCTCCTCTATCATTCAAAATAGTGAAGGAAACTGTCTTACGGAAGACCAAGACATACTGAAGAGATGGACAGAGTACTTCTCAGATTTGTACGACCACCGAGCTACAGGGTACCCAGGCATACTTGTCAACCCACCCGTGACCAACAATGGCAACTATCCCATTCTCCGAGAAGAAGTAGAGGCTGCAGTGAAGTCGCTGAAAAAAGGGAAGGCAGCATGAGCAGACAACATACCTGCAGAGCTAGTCCAAGAAGGGGGAGAAGACATGATAAGCGCCTTACTAACAATCTGCAATAAGATCTGGCAGTCAGAGGATTGGCCCACACCATGGACTCAATCACTTATAATAATTCTCCCCCAAAAAGGCAACTTACATCATGCCAGAATTATCGCATGATCAGTTTTATATGCCACCCAAGCAAAGTCATGTTAAAAATCCTACTGAACAGGCTGAAGCCACAGGCAGAGGAAATCATAGCTGAGGAACAGGCAGGCTTCAGACCAGGGCGCAGCACAACTGAGCAGATCTTCAACCTGAGAGTTTTCTGTGAGAGGTACCTCCACCACCAGCAAGACCTCTATCACGTCTTTGTGGATATTAAGAAAGCGTTTGACAGGGTGTGGCATGCAGCCCTTTGGTCTACCATGAAGCTATACAACATCAATGCCAACCTGATCAAAGTCATAACAAACCTTTACAACAAGGCAATTAGCGCAGTCTGCTTCAACGGCAAAATAAGAAACTGGATTAGGACTACAGTCGGAGTCAGACAAGGCTGCTTGCTCTCACCTACTCTTTTCAACATCTTCCTGGAAAGAATCATGACAGACGCTCTGAAAGATCATGAAGGAACTGTCAGTATTGGAGGCAGAACAATCACGAACTTGCGCTTTGCGGAAGACATTGGTTGCCTTGCAGGAACAGAGAAGGAGCTAGCTCAGCTGGTGGAAAAGCTGGACAGTACAGCCATTGCGTATGGGATGAAAATCAGTGCAGAGAAGACCAAACTGATGATAAATAACACAAGTGGCATTGGCACTGACCTCATGATGGGAATCCAAAAACTGAAAACAGTTAATAAATTCAAATATTTAAGAGCCATTGTGACAGATGAGGGATCAAAACCAGAAATACTGTCCAGGATTGCGCAGACAACAACAGCACTGACAAGATTAAAGACCATATGGAAGGACAGAAACATCACACTCTGCTCCAAGATCAGACTGATGCGCTCCTTAGCCATCTCAGTGTTCTTGTATGCCTGCGAGACATGGACCCTCACAGCAGACCCTGAAAGGAGGATACAAGCCACTGAAATGAGATGTTTTCGAAGGCTGCTTGGCATTTCATACAGAGATCACATCACGAACGAGGAAGTTGGAAGCAGAATCAGGCAAGCCATCGGGCCCTTTGAAGACCTATTAGCCATTGTGAAAAAACGCAAACTGAAATGGTATGGGCATGTCACGCGTTCAACAGGGCTTGCCAAAACAATCCTGCATGGCACTGTGCAAGGAGGACGAAGGAGAGGAAGACAGAGGAAAGATGGGAGGACAATATCTCAGAGTGGACAGGACTGAGGCTGGGCGATACGCTAATAATGGCAGAGAACAGAGTGGAATGGAGGGAGCTGGTTGCCCCGAAGGCCTGAGGGGTACAATGGTTCTTTGACATCCCGAAGGCCTACAAGGGTCTGTGAAGCATGACCCTGCTACCAATAACGTATTTGTTTTCATTCCTCCAACGTTTTCGTAAAAGAAATCACAAAGAAATCTTCTGACCTGGATCACGCCAGACATGACTGACGACAAAGGAATTAACATTTATATATAACAGAATTATGACGTAATTTAAAATCTTTATGACGTTGCCGTCTCCAGTAGTGTGCCTGTTCTTTCGAACAACACTAAGTAACTTTGTACTTTAGACCGTGTTGATAATCTTTTTTAGAACAAAACTGGCATCCAAGACGCGTCAGAAAGAGGGCTACAAAAAGTCGGCCATTTGTACAAGGGTTTTTGTATCCCGGTCACATGGTACGGTTTGCGCTAAAGCAATTGGTCTTGTGATGTATTGATGAAAACAATATCTTTTGAAGATTGAAAGCCATCGCTCGGCGTTTTAAACGGCTTACCACAAGATGTCTGTTTGTAGTACAAGCCCAGAAAAAAGCACAATCTACGAAGTGGTCGAAGCGTGTGTACCGAGTTTGGAATTTGTTATAGTCTGAGCATGCATGAGCCTAAAGTTTTCATTTGCCCCAATTTCACGATATTGGGCCAAAACGTGGACAGTTTAAAGGGCACGTTCAACGCTATATCTCGCATCGTAAGATACGTCACTGTACAAGTTTTGTACCATGTAAATCGATACAAAATTTTGGTTGCCGATACATAACTAACGCAATGCAGCTCACGTAGTGGCTTGAGCAGGGTTTGGGTCAAAGTGAAACACTTTGCGTAGCAGCTTGAGCAGAATTTGCGCTGTATTTAAACACGTTGCGAAGTGCTTGAGCAGGATTTACGTTATAGTGACGTATATGATCGTCTTGTTCTTTACCTGCGTATTTTTTCTGTGGGCTGGCGATTAGGTGCCTGATAGGATATTTAACACTTTGTATGTCCAGCGATAATTAAGTCGCGT
>BTPG01000001.1:80160551-80189581 GCA_036245525.1 Semisulcospira habei | reverse complement strand
GAACAACCATAGAATTGTTTATACACCAAGCTGATACTTCATGAAGACTTTGTTGTAGGTTGTCGGAAATTACCTGTATATCTTTACTAGTAGTATGAAGTGAGGTGTCGTCAGCAAAAAGGTCGCATTGTACATCTTGGCAAGTAATATGTAGAGGCAAATCATTGATAAATAAGCAAAACAGTAGAGGGCCCAGCACAGACCCTTGGGGCACACCGAAGCTTACATCTTTGAGAGAGGAGTATGAGCCATGAACAAGAACCTTTTGTTTTCTTTTAGTAAGGTAAGATGTGAAAAAAGCAACTGCGTCTCCGTTATTGAGGTATGTGTGAAGCTTAGAAGTCAGAATAGTATGGTTAATCAGATCAAAAGCATTCTTAAAATCCAGATAGACTACTCCTGTTAACTGTGACTTATTCATACCCTTGAGCCATGTGTCAACAAGGCGTGTAAGTGCTGTGTGGCATGAATGCTGCGGACGAAATCCGGATTGGAAAGGGTGAAGGAGCTTACGGTTTTCTAGGTAAGCAAGCAGGTGTTTATGAACGTGCCTTTCCAGTGGTTTGGACAAAACAGATAATAAAGAAATAGGCCGATAATTATTAGGATCAGAACGATCTTTTGTTTTTGGAAGTGGAATTACTTTGGCATATTTAAGTTCGTTAGGAAAAGTGTTATGCTGGATACAGAGATTATAAATATAAGTTAAGGATTCTACAATGTATGGGAGAGACAGTTTAAGTATTTTCGGGCTGATGTCATCAGGCCCCGAGGACTTTTTATTTGGAAGGTTACTTATGAGTAAACCCACTTCATGAACAGCTAACATAGGGATGTTGAAGGGGGCTGTGCCCATTGTTCTTTGTTGACAAAACTCAGACAGCAAATTTGAGCGGTGATAAGTGTTATCCTGGCTTGGCGATATTAGAGATTTGGAGAGATATTTAGAGAGAGAGAGAGAGAGAGAGAGAGAGAGAGAGAGAGAGAGAGAGAGAGAGAGGAGAGAGAGAGAAATGAAGTGAAATGAAACTTTATTTTCCAAGGATAAAAGAATAGGTGGGCAGACCTTCCTTGTCCTTGCTACAAACTACAGAGAGAGAGAGAGAGAGAGAGAGAGAGAGAGAGAGAGAGAGAGAGAGAGAGAGAGAGAGAGAGAGAGAGAGAGAGAGAGAGAGAGAGAGAGAGAGAGAGAGATGATGATGATGATGAATCTTTATTTATTCAGGATAAAGCTATTAGGCAACTCAATGCCTATCTTACAAGCTGTCCTGGAAACAAACAACATAACAGGAAAATAAACATAGCATGCAAATAATAACAATAATAATAATAATAAGAAGAAAAACTACGGAAAAAAAAACAAACACAATAGGTGAATCAATGAAAGGGGGAAAAAAAAAAAGTCGTATTGGAGAAGTAGTAACTGCCACCAACACAAAAGTAAGAGAAATAAATGAGTGCATAGCATTAATATTATACTCAGCTAAGACAGTGTCAAAGAATCAGCAGCATCAAGAGCATATAGCGACACCGACAAGACCAAGGATTATCAGTTTACAAATGTAAGGAGAAAGAGAAAATACTTGACTTTCACGTGTTATCAACAACAATACTCTTATATTGCAAACTGTGAAGTCAGGCTGAATGGAAGTGCGGTCGCAAAGCTCGTTTAAAATGGGTTTTACCTGAACATGATTTAATGTTCAATGGCAATGAGTTCCACACAAAACTGCCCGAAAATAGAAGGCTTGACTTGTAGAGATCTATCCTGGGTCGGGGTAAATGAAGCAAGCCATGTCTCGTGTGTAGCTGATGCCTAGGGCTGAAGTTAAATAGCGCGCACAGATACTCGGGGACTTGATAATGAAATATTTTGTGCATGAGGACGCATTTGTTAAATTTGAGTTGTTCCTTCAGTGGAAGCAGGCCAAGAGATTTTATCTTTTGGTCTGTGGAAGTAGGGTGTGGAATAATTATTTTAACTGAACGACGATATAGCGAGTTGACTTTTTTAATATGACGTTCGCTGCATTCGTCCCACAAAGAGGACGCATAGTCACAGTGGCTCTTAATGTGCGCGTGAAAAAACAATGTACAGCACTTTGTACTAAGAATATGTCTAAGTTTAGAGAGCAGAAATACATTTCTGGACAAGGTTTTGCACAAACTGTCAATATGCGACGACCAATTGAGCTGGTCGTCAAGTACAACTCCCAGTAGGCGGTGCTTGGATACCTGTTGGATAGGTTTATCACCAAGTGAAAGTATCAAAGGGGCAGGACGTAGCTGATGCTTTTGGCGTGTTGTTATCAACATGCTTTTGGTTTTAGAAGTACTGAGGAGCATGCGATTATGCGTACACCAATCTAACACTTCATCAAGACTTTGCTGGAGGACACAGTTTAGCGTCATGAGACGATCGTCTGATGTATGCAGCGTGGAATCGTCAGCAAAGAGTTCGCATTTTACCGTAGGATTTGAGATGGAAAGAGGCAGGTCATTGATGAATAAAGAAAATAAAAGAGGCCCTAGGATAGAACCTTGGGGAACACCGTGCCTCACTATACCTTCTTTCGAATACCTTCCGTTCGAGTACACCTTCTGTCGGCGGCAACTTAGGTAGGATGAGAAAAAACGCAATAGAGTTCAAATCAAACTTATACACTGAAAGTTTCTTTAAAAGAATGTTGTGATCGACTAAATCAAATGCTTTGGTTAGGTCCAGAAAAACTGCACCATTTAATTTGGAATTATTGATTGATGAGAGCCAAGAGTCAACGATGTGAACGAGTGCAGTATGGCACGAGTGTTTAGGTCGAAAACCGGACTGAAGAGATAGGAGTAGGCGTTGATTCTCCAAGAATTGGAGTAGGTGCTTGTGAATGTGTCTTTCAATTGGCTTCGATAATATTGATAACACTGAAATAGGACGGAAATCGTTTGGACTTTTGGGATCTTTACATTTGGGAATGGGGACAACTTTAGCATCTTTCATGGCATCTGGAAAAATACCTTGGGTGATAGAAAGGTTGAATATAAATGTCAAGGAGTCAGCTGTGTATGGAAGTGACAATTTCAGTACCATGTTATTTATTCCATCCAGGCCACACGATTTACTGGTTAGAGTAGAAATATACTTACCAACTTCAAACACTGTCATAAGAGGTATGGAGAAGGACGCACCTGCTGCAGACTCACAGTGTGTGCGCAGTTTAGCAGAACAACTGTAACTATCACTGCAAGTGGGAAAAGACTGTACAAGGGACTCAGCGATATTTAAAAAATGGGAATTGAAGTCGTCTGGATCCATGCCTAGAGATGTAGCAGCAGGGATGGAACTTTTCCGCTTAGTAAACAAATTGATTGCATTCCAGACACTTCGGGTATCTTTACCCTCTGCGATAACTTTTTCCGCAAGCGTTTTATGTGCTTTTCTAACTAAGGATTTTACAAAATTACGTTGTTTTTTAAAATCTGCAAATTTTTTCTGCCGTTTTAAGTCATCTCTTATTTTCATCGCATGAATAATGTCCTTTGACAACCAAGGCGGAAGGGTAGGGTTTTTAATTCGTTTAGTCCTGAGTGGGGCATGTTTATCTAGGACCCAAAGAAACAGCTTGTACCAAAGCGTTAGGGCTTCATTGGGATCATTAGTGTTATAAATAAGGTGAAAGGGCATGTTCGATAGGTCTCGAAGAAAGTCATCAGTGTTGAATTTTTTGTAAGACCTGTAGGTGATAGTAGTGTGTTGTTTGTGCTGGGGTTTATCACGTTTAACTGAAAGATGAAAACAAGTAGGAAAATGATCACTAATGGCTACATTTGGCACATGGACGTTCTTGACAGCAGATACATGTGTAGTGTAGATGTGGTCAATCAATGTGGCGGATGACAAAGAAACTCGTGTGGGAGACCGAACCATCTGTTGCAGGCCAAATAATGAGGTGGTGTAATTCCACGCCGCATGACCAGTCGTGAGAAGGTCAATATTAAAATCGCCTAGAAGGTGTATGTCTTTGTTGTTACGTAATTGCACCTTATCCATCATGGTAACAAAATCATCATACCATGAAAATGTTGCTGAAGGGGTGCGATAAATAAAACCGATAAGTGTGGGGGAAGATTTATCGCATTTCAATTCAAGGAATAAACTTTCCACGTGACTAGACTCTAAATCCATACGGCGGGTAACGTATTGGCGGATAGAGTTATGAAGGTACACAGCTATACCTGTATGACCAGCAGATGATGCATCTCTACGGAATATAGTATAATTATGAATGGAGATCGAGTCGTCACTAATATGTTCTCTGAGTCTAGACTCCGTAAATCCAAATACATGAAAGGGTTGGGGTTGTGAAAGTAAAACAGTGGCGTCGGGCACTTTGTTGTATAAATGATAGATGTTAAGATGCCCTATTCGTAAATCTTGCTTTTGCAGCGAACACTGGGGTACAGTTGGGCTACAGGCAGGCATGATGAATGAACACGTTAGCGGATAAATGTGTACGAAATTCAAATAAGAACAAATGAATGCGTATGAACGCTAACAAAGTTAAACAAAATACAGGAGAAACTACAGAGCTGAAATTTAAGCTCTGTCACTGTCTCTGTAGGCAACGTCACTCCCCACGTCGGGGAAATAAAGTTTTGATACGTTCTGTAGGCAAATGAGTCACTGATAATATACCGTATCTGCGATATAAATACCGGCTCCTTAGCGTCACGTCCCGCGTAGGGGAAATAATGTATCGTGACGTTCTGAAAAGCGAATGAAATGAGTCACTGATCGTAGACCGTATAATATACGATAAAGACATAGGCTCTTTCGCTATAACAAGAAGAGTCTATTACCTCAGTTTTGAAAGAAAAGGAAAATGCAGGAAGATAATGATCGTCACACACTATACACAGAAGCAAATTCGGTGCACGAAATAAATCCAAAAGGCTAATCAATTAATACGCTATAGATTCAATGTCGGACACTAAACAGTTTGCCAGATTGTTAGATTCAGACGTCAGAAAATGATCACGGTGTGATGCTCCATCTACTGAGTGTGGGCAATATATGAGAGTGAAGGTGGGTGCCACACTGGGTGGCTCCGTCGACTCACAGCAGAGAAGCGAGGGAGACAACACATGGACTGATAAATACGACAATTACACATCATGGTACGCCGCGCAGGTTGTCTCCGTCGATACGCCAGAACGAATCGAGGGAGACAGTGAGCGTGGGTTGAGAATGTCACTGTACTCAGGCAAGGGATGATGAGTAGACCACACTGTTTGTCCCCATCGATCCACCGATGAGAATCGAGGAAGGCAACCAGGGTGGGTTCACACTACAATGCACTCAGACGAGGGTCTCATAATGCCGCCCCTGATATTCTGGACAGGTGATGTAGGAAACACGCTGCGAGGTCATTGACTGGGGATAATGTGGGGTGGGGAGGAGGGGAACGTTATAGCTGAGTTCAATGGGCAGGTGACCGTTACGGTGCAAGCCTCCTAGAGGCGCCACGGGGGGTCCGTATTGCAGGGGGTCGTCACACAGAGTTGGCCGCAGTCCAGGCTGGTGGGCAAAGCTAGACCGCACAGAGGGCAGGGTTGCACGAGCAGTGGACCTAAGGTTGAAAGCAAGTCGCAAGGCCCCCTCAGTGCTTGGATGGAAATTATCATACTGTCTGTAGAGCAGTTTACGTGGGGCCCCACCATGAGACAGAAACACTGGCACGTTGTCAATGTACAGAGCCCTCGCCTGATCACACGCCGCCATCAGGTTCCTGTTGGAAGGTATGATGGCATTGTTGGCGGGGGTGTCGACCAAAAGCAGGCAGGACAGACGACATTTTGACGGCGGCGCATGGAAACTTAATTTTGACTAGTGTGAGGAGTTTGGCCCAGGTGTCCACACTGATCACTTGTCGGCGTTTGCATGTGTTGATGCCGACATGCAGCACGGCTAAAACAATGTGCGGTGCAGGAGGCTGCATGTCGAGCCACGCCATCAATTCAGCAATGGACATCCCCGGCACGCAGATCTTCTGCAGAGGTGCAGTCGGTGATACAATCCTGCTACCCACTTCTCGCAAGATTGAATCACCTATTAGCACAGCAGGGACCCCAGGCCAAATCCTCTCTTTGGTCAAGACGTCGGCGGGGAAGGGGTGATCCTGATGTTGACTCTGATTGGGGCGGCACGTGTTGCGTAGCGACCCCGTGCCTGTGTCTTCGGCCTGGTCGTTCTTGTTGCCGTCAACAGAGAGGGCAGCAAAGCGATTGGACACAGGCACGGCGCCGGCGACTACAACGTCACGGTATGAGGCTCGGCCAGTGTTGTGTGCGGGCTGGCTCGGCGAGGGAGTGGAAGGGGTGAGGCCGGAGTTTTCAATGGATAAGGGGGAAGCCATACCAACTGAGCGAATCTTGGCAAGGTTGGTGGCAGGCGGGGAATGGTCCGCGGGAACGGACCGTCGGGGCTGAGATGAGGCTAGGGATGGGCCAGGCTTGGTTGACAACAGAGTGCAACCCGTATGTGTATCTGTAATCTGCTTCGTGGTAGGCGGGGAAGTGATGCGCAGGGAAGTGAAGATTTTGTTGTGGTCACCAAGCTGAGACCTGAGTTTTTTGTTTTCAGCCTCCAGTGACTTGACACGACAACTAAGCTGTTCAAGCTGCTGCTGGAAATCGGCCTTGATGTCTCGAATCTCAATCCGGACCAGCTCTCTCACCTCCTTCTGTAAATCATAAACTACACACATGGCCGTGTCGTGCTGAGAGCTGATCGCAGCACCGAGACTATCAACAACACGGCCGAGTTCCGTTAGCTTCTTGGCCGTGTCAGCTTGGAGCCTGGAAGTTGACGGTTGCAAGGCAGAACCGGCGTCGGGGAGAGGGGGGCAACCGCCCGGGCTGTCACAGTGGTAACTGGCCGCAGATGGGGTGGCGTCACAGGAACAGCCACTGTGGTCCAAGCTGGCTGAAGCAACATCGGCACCGCCAGTCACGCTGATTGAGTCTGCACTGTCAGTCATATCAGTGGCGCTGTCTTGGACATGATCGTTATTGGCACTTCCTTCTACCTGCTCAAGACCTACACCGACCGTGTCCGTTGCGCCAGTGTTAGTGAGCTGTGAGCACATAGTGGCGCATGGTGGCAGTGCTCGTTGATCAGGCGATACACCAGACATGCGATAAGTGGGGAGGAGTAGGTTCACGACTGACCTCAGTTTGTCGAATTCCTCTTGCACCCAGTCCACACACGCCTTCCCCTGAACTAGAATTGAGCCCGTGGTATAGTAGATGGAGATTTTCAATAGTTTATTTCCATCTAGCGAGAGATCAAGCACAGATTTAAAAAGCTCAGGAGGAAGGTCAATGGCCAGGGGGTGGTTGAGGGAGAGCGTCTTAGTGTGGTCTTTTTGGAAGTCAGCCCATGTAGAAGAAAGCTCAGGGGGTTTGTATGCAAACTGGTATCGTTCTCTTAACCTTTTGACGACGGAACACACATATGTGTGCCCCAAGCAAAGCTCCGTTGCCGACGGGACGCACACATATGTGCGCTGGCCTAGTTTCCCCATTGCCAATACCGGCAGTATGGTCTAAGGGAAGCAATCTACTATAATATGTCAAGCACTCATTTCTTTACTTGTAGAGTGACTTTTCTTGTTTGTGTGGGCTGAAACCAAAGAATCAGAAGCTCTAATACAAAACGTCCCCATGGGCAAAAAAAAAATGGCGGATTTTGGTGTAAAAACTTTTATGTGTGAAGAAACTTTTCTGTTGTGCCTTTCTTTCTGGATTATTTACTGGTGACACACTAGAATATGTCTCTGGAATGCTAGGTGAGTGTAATTTTCACACTCTGGCTAACTAATACACTAACAGCATGTTCAGTTTCAGTGGAACCCAGTGTGAAACTGTTTTTGATTTTTGGCTTCTTACCCCATCTTCTTTATACACCTGTAAAATCTTAACATTACAAAATATTTTCTTCAGCATAGTGTCTACGAGTTCACCTTGAATTGCTTTTTCCACTGATACCAAATATGTTGGGGTATGATAAGATTTTTACAACAGACAAGGCCAATGAAATTTGTCAAAATTACTACGGTAGCAGGGAAAAATCAAGTTGGCAGACTACGGTGGCAAAAGGTTAAAGCATGCCTCCACACCGGCAAGTTAAGACCATTCGTTTCAAAAGTGATCTGATGCCAGTCTTTTGATTTCTTAACTTTTTCCAAGTCAATGGAGCATTTGGCTTTGATAGATCTCGTGTTAGGGGGCATGGCTACAGTTTAGTGTCCTTCACTGGAGTGAACTAATCCGCCAGCTTGCTAACACGAACACACTGGACAGTCATACATGGATGCATTGGCAGGGAGCTGTAGAAATGGTACCACAGTGCAAGGAAGTAGTAATATGCCAGTATGATACCAGTGCGATATAGGGATAGAGGTTTTCTTGCGAGCGGGAGGCAAGTGATCGACGTCAGCGCTCATGTTCCAAGTGACGCACTGGGTACTCAAGTTCCATATGACGCGTCAGCCGCTCTAGTTCCACAGAACGCGTGACGCAAATGTACACAATCATTGAATCAATGTTATCAATGCCAAAAGTAAATTTTCAGTTTGTTGACAAAGAATTTTGAAATAATGAGTACACGCTCACCTGGAAAAAGCAGAGCTAAGTCAGAAGAATCACGAACACACACAAAGTCAAGTCAGGAAACCCAACAGACCCGTTGAAGTACTCCGATGTTGGGCAGAGACGAATACCGCGGAGTGAAAAACGGTATCAGGAGGATCACCGACCAACTCGAAGTAACAGTTCCTGAAGGAACGTGAGTTTTTCCAAGCAAGCAAGCAAACAAGCACTGATGAAAACACTCACAACAATTAATCCAGGAATTCGAAAACACACTTGGTGCAGTGATGCACTCAAGGTGAGTGTAGGTTAACGAACGTTCTGGAACATAAATAACTTTTCAAGTGCTCATAGCGATCGCTCAGGATTATTTATCACAAAAATAGAAATCCATGACTATTGCACACATGCACACAGCGCACTTCAAGAAGTTAAATCCAGATGCATATAAGAAATACACATTCCCAGTGGAGGTTTGAAAGAAGTATCCTGGACAGTGTAACCCCGGTGGCGCAAGGCAAGAGAGAGAGAGAGAGAGAGAGAGAGAGAGAGAGAGAGAGAGAGAGAGAGAGAGAGAGAGAGAGAGCGAGAGAGCGAGAGAGAGAGAGAGAGAGAGAGAGAGAGAGAGAGAGAGAGAGAGAGAGAGAGAGAGAGAGAGATATGATGATGATGATGATGATGAAACTTTATTTATCAACGGTAAAGAGAGAGAGAGAGAGAGAGAGAGAGAGAGAGAGAGAGAGAGAGAGAGAGAGAGAGAGAGAGAGAGAGAGAGAGAGAGAGAGAGAGATGAAATGAAATGAAATGAAATGAAATGAAATTAAACTTTATTTTACAAGAATAACAGATTAGGTCACAGACCTATTTTCAATCTTGTCTTTGCTACACACTACAAAAAATAAAACAGTGACAGAGAGAGAGAGAGAGAGAGAGAGAGAGAGAGAGAGAGAGAGAGAGAGAGAGAGAGAGAGAGAGAGAGAGAGAGAGAGAGAGAGAGAGAGAGAGAGAGGATTCAATGAAGCTTTATTTATCAACGGTTGAGGCATTGACATCGTCACAGACATAGCCATTTTTCAAACCTGCCGTTGCTACAAAACTACGAGACAATAATTATACACAAAACTAGGTATATATATGTATGGGAGGAGACCCATGTATGAAACACTTAAGCAAAAACGTCTCGCGTGACCGTCCAAAGAAAGGTAGAATCAATCTGAAACCAGGGACTGACAGAGATTATATTGATGCATCTTAGGACAAAGCCAAATTTCAAAACTCGAATCGACACAGAAGCAATTCCAGTTCGAAAAAAAGTGACAGATTGTTTTATATTAGGCACCATGTGCCTGATTTGAAACACCAGGTCTCCTTTTATGAAACAGTGTGAATATGTCCTTTTTACACGTTTCACTTACATTTTGTTGGAAAATTAAGGTATGAGAGATGGTTAGCACAGATTATAAGCTCATTTAACATTGAAAGTGAGTTAAATATAATGAGTCATTCGCCACTGGTCCATTTATCAATCATCCCTTGTACATCCAATTGTGACAAATTTTATCATTTTGAATTTCTGAGAGACCATCAGAGCCACATACTTCTAATTTGGCACAGTGATCCTATTTGACAATTGTTACGTGGTGGAGTTGTAGTCGAAGTATGATAAACACACCAGACACACACGCACGTAGAGTTCTTTTAAATATACCTCATTCAGCTGCAATCCGTCAACCGTGGCTTAAGGATGTAGACAAAACTGGAGTAACAGTTCCAACAATATTTAATTCAGCGATGCGATATCCTCACAGTAATGCTCTTTCAAATGCACAAACTACTGAATACAAAGTCTCTTTTGCTATGTCCACACTACGACTCAAAGTTTCTCATACACCGCGTCTCTCGCAATAAACTGCGTGTCTCTACAACTGACAAAGCAAGACAATGTACTAACGGGCTTTCCCAGCGCCCTCCTTATATACACTATCAAAATCTAGAATCTTCTACGGAAATCATGTAACTCAACCAATCAGAACGAAACGCGCAGCCGAAACTCATTAACATGAATT
This sequence comes from Semisulcospira habei, assembly GCA_036245525.1. Taxonomy (NCBI): domain Eukaryota; kingdom Metazoa; phylum Mollusca; class Gastropoda; family Semisulcospiridae; genus Semisulcospira; species Semisulcospira habei. The sequence continues at coordinate 80,178,869 of BTPG01000001.1, read as the reverse complement.
TTCCAGAAACAATATAACAGGCTACAAAAATACGGCTGCTCACTTCAGCTCTAAATTCTAGCGTAAAATAAAGACACATAAAAGTATGGTATCCCTATCTATGATAGGTCAAAAAGGTACGAGAACATTCCCAAAACAAAATAAAAGCTGCTCACTACACGCGCACAGGAAAACAAAAAGTAGCGAAAATGTTGCGATGTCACCTAACCGACGTGACACTTACTTTGAGGCCACTAGACAGTGCGACCTTTCTACAACGTTCCGGACTAAACTTAACAAAACGAAATCGGCTCTACTCACGAACAAAAGAAAATCTTACTAAAAAGGTACGAAATCATAACCGTGATAGCTCAAATAAACAACATATCGTTACCTACGAATAACACATGTACGCTCTCACAGGATAACACAACCACAATCGTAACAACAATAGCTTTGATTGTCATTGCGCTGACCTCCATGAAAGGTCAAGGATACAAAGGTCAATAAACGGGCAATTGTTTTAATCAAACTTGTTATAATTTTACTTTAAAACTTGCCAAAGAGAAAACTGATAATGAAACTTTTGTTTGCAGCTCTGCTAAGTTAACTTCTTGTTAAGGTCAAAGGTCCCGGGAAGTATGAAGGCTATTTATGTTAGGTTGATGCTGTTACAGGTAGTTCCTATGTGAACTTTGCAGTAAGACCCCAGTAGAAAGGTGTTACTAAGGGTTACACTGTCTATGTATATTAATTTTATTGGCACCTCTCAAAGGTCAAAGGTCAGACATGGTCAGCAAGTGTGTGGAAAATGTTCTATGTATGGGGGAATAAAAGCTACCGTATTTAAACTATGAGGCATTTAAAACGCGAAAAAGGAAGGAACCATTAAAACGCTAATAATTTTATTACAGATCAAAGTGAATGTTGTCAGCAGCTGCCAGTTTAGGTCTTGCAGTACTAGCCGTTGTTGTACCCACCGCACTGTGCGATTAGTGCTGAGGCAGCCTTCTCTGCACAGGGTCAGCATGCGTCATTTGACCCATTTGCACCACGTGCAGAAATGTGAACATCAGCTCACGCTGCTCAGTGAACCCAGGCTATAAATACTCCGGCTAGAAAATGTTTAAAAAGTCCAAATCTGCTGCTAAATCAAGATGGCAAGACTTTCAGCCCAATGTCGTGAAAGAGCACTGGGGCGTCTGGACGCCAGGGAGTCACCCCAGCAGGTCGCTATCGCTCTGGGCGTGCATGTCTCCACTGTTTATCGCCTTCAGAGCCATTTCCAGACAAGCATCACCACTAATGATTGTCCGAGGAGCGGCAGGCCGAAGGCAACGACAGCAGCACAAGACCGTGTTATCCGACGTCAGCATATGAGGAATTCCTTCGAGACCGCTGCCAACACGGCCAGAAATTCCCTTGGCAGGCACGGGAGACCGATTAGTGCCCGCACCGTACGTCGAAGGCTGATTTCAGGAGAGCTCCATTGCAGGCGTACAGCTAGACGACCCATCTCGACTGCTAGCGGTTTCGAGCTGCTAACATTTTACAGCAGAGCAGACGGGGAGGTGAAAGCGTGATGATATGGGGTGCAATCGGGTTTAACCAGCAAAAAGGACCTGTGGTCGTCCAAAATGTCGGTCGAGGACGTGGAAATGGCGTCAATGCTGACCGGTATATCAACCAAGTGCTGAGACCTCATATGGTGCCGTTCTTCTAGCGTCACCCAAACCACCTGTACCAGCAAGATTACGCAAGGCCGCACACGGCACGTGTTACACAAGCCTTAATGCAACACAACATCAATCTGCTAGCCCATCCAGCTCGCTCACCTGACTTTAACTCAACTGAACAGTTGTTGGGATGCTCTGCAGAGGAAATTAAACAAGTTGGCGCCCATACATCAAACCGCTGCCCAGCTTAGTGACGCTATTGGCCGCGTCTGGCACATGATACCGCAAGCGCAAATAAACACTTTTGTGAGGTCCATGTGGCGGAGATGCAGAGCTCTGATCAACGCTCTGGGTGGTCATACACGTTATTGTCAGTGTTTGTCTTCTGATTATTAGTAGAATGACGCCATTTTGTATCAGAACGACGTTAAGATGCACACGTCTGTGATGCTCGATTGTTGTGTAAATTTACTGTACACAGTAATTATGAATTTATTGTCAAAATTAAATCGTAAAGAGACTTCTCGACTGTTTTCGCGTTTCTTTTGCCTCTGAGTATAGTTTTCCCACCTCAGAAGGAAAACTTGATAAAAGCTGGCATTATCGATACAGGTTTATGTACATGTTCAGAAGCAAATTCATGGGGAGGGGGTTGTTCCAGGGTGCACGGCTCCCAGGATATTTTTTAATGTGTCAGTTTTCATTTTGGGGAGTTTGGAACAACCTCCCCCCCCCCCTACACACACACACACACACACACACACACACACACACACACACACACACACACACACACACACACACACACACACACACACCCTACCGCACCTCTTCTTGAAAATTGTAAACGGTCCTTGAGAATGTGGACCCCCTCCCGTCGTTTGATATTTCGGCCAGTGGTAGAAATGTCTTCTTACATCTCCCTTTTTTTTCTTTTTTTTTTCTAAAGTAGCTTAGCAAGGACAGATTGTAAGAAAGGCCTGCGCGCCTAATATCTCAATCCTTGGAAAATAAAGTTTCGTTCGTTCATTCGTTCGTTCCCTCGACCCCCCCCCCCTCCCCCCACCCCCATCTCTCATTAACGCCAGCACCATGCACCCCTCCTTTGATAGTCATTTGTAGGTCCTCACTCTCTTGGCGCCACCAACAGGAAGAGTTCCCATGAAAATATATACGAAACCTCCAGCACGTTTTAACTACCATTTACCTTACAGATAGGTCATTCGGAATAGTATCCATGGTATAAAATGCATACTTAAGTACTTTCAAACTTTTGCGCCTGAAGTTTACTTTTAAAAAATGGGTGTGCAAAAATGACTAATCTTTACAAACACATCGACCTATGATAACCTTGACCTTTTCTACAGATGAAATTTTACAGATGAAATGTGTAGGTACAACTGTTTTTATAAACAACAGTTGTGTCGAGTTTAAAGTCTGTGGATGCTATAGTCCATAAGAAATTGCCTTAGACAAACGCACGAAGACACACACGACGGCTGAAGAGCGGATGCATGGACGATTGGTGACTACGTTTGTACTGTTTCACATTTGCTGTCACACCTAAGCCAACAAGGTTTGCTCTTGGAACGACTTTTTAGCCCCACCCTCTCCCGGCAGACAGTAATGCGCCATTTTGTCTGTCTGAAAACATCCCCACCAGTGTGTGCGTCATCTTGAAGTGATGTAGCGACACAAACTTGGTTTTTGACATATCTGTCTTATTCTCATTGCTACCATTGGAGGCAAATATTGCTCTGAAATCTTTCGTAATTCAGTCCCTGTGTGTGTGTGTGTGTGTGTGTGTGTGTGTGTGTGTGTGTGTGTGTGTGTGTGTGTGTGTGTGTGTGCGTGTGTGTGCGTGTGCGTGCGTGTATATGTGACAGCGACTAGTGCCCGCGTTTAAGGACGGACAAGCTTGAAATTGTACGATATTGTCCCTAAAAGAATTATCTCGAGACTTTTCTTTCGATTGTTTTGATTAAGATGCTCATCGGCGAGAAAATGACCGTTTCACAAAAACCGGTGTATCCACACTGGAGTCCGTAATGTTTCTTATTTTTTACTAGATATTTTGCATATAGGTAGATAAAAGGTAGATATTGAATGAGTTAGTTAACTAGCATTGTACCTCTAGTACCTTTTGAGTGATAATTAAATATTTTTTTAAAATATATATTTTCACTTTTTTGGGAATTAATTTCACGAAATATAATTATGGGTTAATTTTAAAACAATGGAAGAAAAAAAATCTGCTTTTTAATAATCACATTTTTTTTTTCATATTCGGTATTTACGTAAGCCTACAGTTTGTCTCGGTTGTCGGGTACGATGAGGTCAATTGTGACCTTTATGCCCTAGGTGTGAAAATCAGATAATTTTCTGAACCATTTTTTCGAAGTCATTTGTAAAACAGCTAATATAACTTTAATTTTTCTTTTACAAAAAACAACAACAAACAAACTATCTTCTCATTAATACCCGCATGATTTTTCATAAACAGTGTTTGCATTAGCCTGCTGTTTGTCCCGGCCCTGGGGTAAGATTAGGTCAAAATTGTGACCTGTAAGCCCTAGGCGTGAAAATCAGCTAGAAAATTGCCAAGTTGATCCTCTGATACGTCATATGTTAGTACTGCGATTAGAGACGTATAAAATCGAGTCGTCATTATGAACACGGCGTCGTGGGACTAATGATGCCATGACGTGAAGCTTGAAGTGACGTCATTTCGCTGCTCGTGCTATTCTTCTTCTTCAGTAATAGCTATGCTATGCCAGACCACAGAGCTTACGAATGGCGGGAATCGCCGTGTGTCTGTCTTTATTTGTGTGCGCCAAAGTGTGTGTTTATCAGAGGGTGGGTTAGAGTAGAAGGAGATGGATTCCTGTCGCTACACGAGCCCACAGAGCGTACTAATAGCGGGAAGCGCCGTGTGTCCGTCTTTATTTGTGTGGGTCAAAGTGTGTGTTGATCAGAGGTTGGCTTAGAGAGGAGGGAAATGGATTTGCATAATAAGCTGAAAAACATGAACAACTCTGAATCTCTTTGTTCAATGGCGTCAGAGTACGTGGAAAAGCTGTATATGACAGATCCTGGCTTTCGTTGTTTGTTGGCATGGAGACCTTCTATCAAATGTTCATCATTCAGACAGTAATCAGAGTGAAGAGCGAGTTCATGTATGATCCGTGCTCTTATTTCTGCTGACCTCTTATCGTGGCCGATCTGCCACATGCAGGCAAGCAGTTTCCATATGCTTCTACTGACAAAGGGTATGTAACTGGAATGTCTAAAAGGGACATTGTTAAACTTTTATATTCAACAGACAGGTTGTCTTTTTCATGCATCCAAGATCAATGTTCCTACACATGGGCAGTCTGCAAAACATCTGAATGATCTAAAAACTGCCGTTCCATTGTAATGTGTACATCTGGGAAAACGCTCAATCTCTTTTTCAATGTTTGATCTCTTATGGTTGGTTACTGTTTTCTCTCTCACGTCTTCATCTTTCATCTTCCGCGTGCATCCTTTATGTGACCCCACAGAGTGCTAATGAGAAATCACACAGGTCATGATCAGGGCATCCGTTTTGAGCACCCTTGCGATGAATATCTCTGCATTTAATGTGTTCTGATGTAACCGCAAGTATTTTGTGAAGTTTCAGGGTGCAAGGAACTGATTTATCTGCAACTGCTCTTCATGTTCTCTGCTAGTACGAGTTCTAAAGTGAAAAGAGTACTGACGTCATTGGAAATAGTTTGGGATCTATGAGACACTAAATTTGTGAAAACGGTCGCTTGCTGCATTGTATCAACAGAAAATGAACTTCATCAAACAGGCCAAACTCAGTGACACACCTTATCTGTCAGTCGTATTATGGTCTTGTCACTCGTGTTACCGTATTTCACAGTAACACGACTGACCGTAACATGACTGACAAAAACCAGTTTAGGAACGACTACCTACTCTGAGAGCCAAATGAAAGTCTTGATCCATTTGACGCCGAACCCCCAAACAGTTGCTGTCAAAATAGTATTTGAAAATGTCAGGCCATTTACGAACAGAAATACAACGTAACACGACTGACGCGCTAAGAAAGCATCCCTTTCCTTTGGAAAATTGCAGCAGTCAAAATTAACAGATCATTAAATCAGTCTGGGACTTTAGCTGCGCAAGTCAATGCAGAGGGCCTAGGGAAGGTATGTAACTCCTGACAATTTATATTAGAGAAAAGTGAGCAATCATTATTTATATCTGATTTACTGTCGTCGTAACGCGACTGACCAAAAAATAAAAAAAATGTACGGACATCAAAATGTCCAAATTCAAATTCCCGTAGTGACGCATGGTTAATCTAAAAGCAGGAACTTAGAAAGTAAATTCAAAAATCTGATGTTGCCAACAATAGCAATTTTTCCATATTTTGGGAGTGATCTAATTCCATTTTTGTTTCTTAAGAAGTATTGGAAACTTTAGGTACTACCAAAAAGACAAGCGCTTTTTGTACCTCTGCGAACTTATTTAATTAAAAATTCATTGAAATAAAAGGAGCATTTATCTACGTTCTTAGTAAATTATTCCCAATAATATGAAAGAAATACGAGTCGTTCTTGGTACACGTAGAAGATTGATAGTGGCTGTAACATCCTTTTGATTTGTAAAGACAACTTTTCACGCATTTTTGAAAAAAAACCCAGCCATTTCAATGAGTGTATGATGATGCCATGTGTCGTATGGGCAGACAGTGAATATCCCCATAAGGGATTAATAAAGTATTATTGTATTGTATTGTATTGTATTGTATTGTATTGCATTGTATTGTATTGTACGGCAAAGCAGAAGGCAGGCTCTATTTGACAAACAGTATGGATATATCTGGAGGCCAAATCACCAACGGCAGATGCACTGATTTTACACGTTGTCCGTGCAGCGCATCAAGAGGAACACACGTGGAGACATTGCTTGCAGAAAACGCTGCACCTGCCATGTCCTGCTGAATTAGAGGTGACACAAAAAATGTCCAACAGAAACACTTCAAACAAACTGAAGCTGCAAAAAAGGACAGCGCTACGGAACTTGTATGATGGATGCCTGAAAAACACCACTGCCACATGCAGAACAGTCGTGATACCAACTGAACAGTTGTTATCGAAAACAAGGAGCAGGATGTCATTTATTGTGGAAGATGTACAAGTAGGAAAGCTAGCCTAGCATTACAGCATTTTGCAGTTGTGAAAGAGATTTTTCAGTTAGTACCTTAACCCACAGTCTCACACTGGATCCGCATCTGTTTTTTTCTCATGCTTTTGATCACTGTGAAGGACCATCAAAACAATCATTTACATTTAACTCATTCAGCCCGAGGACCGTATTTCCCAAATTTTGGAGGCGTTATCCAATGACTAAGCAGCAATTGCAGGAGATGGCGCCAATTCCCAAGCGCCAAGCTAATCTGGCACTACCCTTGAATTATCATGGTCGACCCATCTCCTGCTGTAGTGCGTCAGGGCTGAATGGGTTAAATGAGTCTTTTGAGAACAGTAGTGCACTTATGATCTGGATCCTGCGATTATTATTATTATTAACGTTAGTAGTGGTAGTAGTAGTGGTAGTAGTAGTATTTTTCAAAGAATTTAATTAGAGTATAAAAAAATGCAACAGAAGTATGACACAACTGTTATTTATTTGGCCACATTTTTCTGCGCAAGTGTTGTACATAATATTGTGACTGAAAGGTACATTTTAGTTTTCTTAATCTTAGAGTGTACTTTGTGATTGATGTCATTTAATTTGATACATTAAACTCGTAATTCAGTTTTATTAGAAGCCATCAAGCGCAGTTCTCTCAGCAGCTTAGTATTAGAGTACTTGTTCACTTCAAGAGGAAACCAATCAGGTCAAGATGGCCTCGTTAGTCAATGACCTATTATTTGTAATTCTATGTTGATTGTTATTTTCGCATACCCAAATTTAATATTTGGAACAATAATACATGACAAGTACATTGTTGTAGTTTCAACCCTTTCAATAAATGTTAAAATCTGTCTCACGCAAAAGATGGCAGAAATTCCATTTTGATGAAGCACTCATATGCATCCGCTTCTGTCGTGACTTGAGCTTCATTAAGTATATGTTCCTTACACAAATAAAGCCATAGACTGTATACAACAAACAGACATATTTCAAGACATAATTATTGTGGGTATGAAACCGTGCGGACGAAAATGTCTATAAACAGTAGGACACGGTGACCTAATTAGTTAATCTGTACCAATTTACTCTTGGTACTAATTACATCGCTAGTAATTTGAAGTATGTAGGAATGAAACAAACATTAGTTTATTTAATTTTCTTATTGTTTCATTGCTAAACACCAGTAATATTCTAACACCCAGAAAATTATTCAGATATTGCAGTGACCTACTTTCGGAGCCGACCACACCCACTTCCGGTTGGATTCCACCGTGGTTCCCACTCCCTGATGTTCAAAGTACAACATACAACACAGAGTTTGTTTTTAACAAGCTTTGCAGGATATCCTTAAATATTCATCCTAAGGTCCCCCCACTAGTAAGCATTTTTTACCTTGCTATATCGAAACGCGTTACTATTTAGACATGCGGCAACTGTATTTTCAATCAAGGCAAGACATTGAAATTAGCTCACCTGCTGGCTGAGGCCTACCGTCGTAAAAACACCTGCAGCCACACAAAGAAGCTTCCGTAGTATTTTCAGGATCATCTTGGATTTCTGGAAAGCATGGAGATTGACACTACAGTGTGGCAGTTTGCAAACCCTTCCATGCCAATGAACGCATAATTTCGTTTTTGAAATCCTTGTTCAATCGACCAAAAGACCACATTCGTTCAAGAAACATGGATATAACTTGGTCTCAGCAAGAGGCATAGATCCTCATGAGCCCCCGCAGTCGCGGGGGCTCATGAGGATCTATGTCTCTTGCAGCTGGATCGCCGTTCACTTTTCTGAACAGCATAAAGTGAAACCCACAACAGTAATAAGCTTATCTTATCACCCGCTTCATAGTTCTTCACATGAATACATTAATAATTCGTCCCACGATTCGAAAATAGCAGCCTACCTGTACCTTCGTCGTCTACAAACTGATTACTGCCTGAATGTAGTCAGGTGTGTTATACATGGTGCACTTGATCACTGTTGACAGTTATCTAAAGCTTTTCTAGAAGCAACGCCCACAAGCGGCAGCATAGTGTTGGCACAAAAAAACGTTGACCTTACAGCTCGAGCATTTTGTGTCGCAAATTGACACTATTTGCAAAATGCGTCACCCGGAACATAATATGCAGTTCAGTTATTGCAACTGACCCAAAGAAGTCAATCAAACTGAAGAGGCAAATGGATTAGACTTCCACTAGTAAACGGCTTAGATTCCCACGAGGCCCTGCGGCTGCAGGGGAGCATGAAAATCTATGCCCTATGCAGGTTTTGTATGGGTGTCAAATTTCCTGCGCAGTTCAGGCCCTGAGATGTCGTTCAGTTTCAGAACACGAATGGGGTAAATCACTTTCAGTGAAAAGCGTAGATTCTCATGAGCTCCTGCGACCGCATGGGCACATGAGAATCCATGCTTGTTGCAGATGGACAAGGCTTGAAGTTTCTGCGTAGCTATAACCAGACCAGTATTATCATACGACACAATAAACGCATTTATACAGGAGAGACTAAGCCATTCACTGCCGCGAAAATGTGTACATGATCAAACTGCACGAGACATAGATCCTCACGTGCCCACGCAACTTCGGATGCTCATGAGGATTTATGCCTCCTACTGACACTAGTGTGTCGACATGTTCCTTGGGCGGTTGTGGCTTTTGATCGTTGAATAAACAAAGCTTTCAATAAACAAAACTATACGTCCAGCTGCAGGGAATGGGTTCCCAGTAGCAACACGTCTTCGGGCCTACGGCAGCCGCAGCGGGCCCGCGCACGGTCTCGTGCGGGCCCACTGCGGCCGTCGTGGGCCCGAGGACCTTTGCTTACCTTTGCTATCGTGTCTGGCTCAAGTCCCTTTAGAAAAAGAAACGATGCTTGCAATCGAATTAGGTGTGCCTCTTAATAATATATCGCTCAAACGTAGACGTGACGGGCGAGAGTTAAACCGGTTCTCAGGATGATCAGCTTTTCGTTCGCTTCGCAGGGTGAATAAGGCAACGCAGTAGCGGACAGAGGAACGTTTGGCTTGTATGCACTATGTGACCGTGTTTTATATCCTGTTTAGCGTGATCAGGTTTCCGTTCGCTTCGCATGCCAGGGTGAATAAGGCAACGCAGAACGCAGAACGTTTGGGGTGTATGCACTAGTATGTGATTATGTTTTATTTTTCGTTTTGTTTAGTGCACTTGGACGGATCTGGGTGGGGCGGAGTTGTGAAGCGGGGTGGGTGGGGGGTGGGGGAGGAGGGTGGTAGTGGGGCGTGGGGGGGGGGCGGGGGTGTGGGGGGGGGGGGGGGGGCAGGGGGGGGGCGGGTTCCGGATCCCCCCACCCTCCAGGTGAAAAATTATGTAAACCGCAGTTTTGAGCCCCCCCCCTCCCCCCCCCATTTCCACATCCCTGCCCCCTTTACTCCTCCCCCCCCCCATCCCCCCAACCACCTCTTGTTGATTTTTCAGCCACTGTGACTAATCCTCAAGGACAATCGTCAGGAGGCCTTAGTGTCATGTTGACTAGGTGACTGATCCGACTCTGAATACAAAATTGGATTTTACAGTTAGACCGAAGTCTAGAGTTTTTATTCTTATTATTATTTATTTATTCTTATCTTTTTGTGTGTATGTGGGGGTGGGAGGGTGGAGGGTGGGGTAGGGTTAAAGAATTAAACTTGGTGGGCACTGAGCAGGAAGACCACAGGCATGAGATGATCGATCATGAGTCAAAGTGTCAAAATTTGCACTTGTTTGGACGGAAACAGTAGATTAAAAGCCCGGACAAACATGCGATAGGGCTTTTAATCTACTGTTTTTGTCCAAATACGTGCAATTCTGACCTGTATCGCATGTTTGTCTGGGCTTTTAATCCACTGTTTTCGCCCCAAAACGTGCAGTTCTGACCTATATCACATGTTTGTTCGATCTTTAAATCCACTGTTTTCGTCCAAAAACGTGCAGTTCTGACCTATATCACATGTTTGTCCGGGCTTTTAATCAGCTGTTTTCGAGCAAACACGTGCAATCTTGACCAAGTACTGCTGCCTGATTTCCGTACAACGTCTTTTGCATGGTCACGGCTTAACACAGGTAGTAGTAAATAGCAGTACTAATGCCTGTGTTAAGATGTTACCATTTACGGAACGGTCATCAAATGCCTGTGGGAAGACATTTTCATATCAAGTGAACTACATGTCTTCGGGACGACGTCGGCCGGCACTGGTCCGCGGCCTCTTTGCTTACAGTGCATGTCATGAATATTCATATAGTTATAATAATAATAACAAAAACAAATTTAAAGGGCAGTACATTATTCCTATCGTTTATTCATCTCTTAACCCTTTCACTGCCGAAGTCTGCAAGAGACATATACAGTCCCATACGCTTAAGTCGATTTTTTAAAATTTATTTATATAATGCAGTTCCATACGCCTAAGTCAAAGACGTATAGGTCGAGAAACGCTCAAGTCGAAGCAGATTTTTTCCATGCCCAAAGCAGCTCTTCTAAGACTAATTTATAGCGTATTTCTGAAACTGCCCATTTTGGGTTAATTAAACTGACTTCGGATAAGTAAAACGCGTTTCTCGTTTTCCAAACTGGTATAAGACGGACAATATTTTTTTGCGTGACCAATAGAGTTGCACACCGGTACTAAAATCCTTACCGGTATTTTAACGCTGAGCCTCATACATGAACGCTAACACACTCTTACACACACTGCCCTCTCTCTCTCTTTCCTCAACGGAAATAAAACTTCCGACGCGAAGTTAGCAGCAACCTTTTAGTTTTGAAAGGACTGATTATTATCTCTCTCTCTCTCTCTCTCTCTCTCTCTCTCTCTCTCTCTCTCTCTCTCTCTCTCTCTCTCTCTCTCTCTCTCTCTCTCTCTCTCTCTCTCTCTCTCTCTCTCTCTCTCCCCCTCTCTCTCTCCTCCTCCTCTCTCTCTCTCTCTCTCTCTCTCTCTCTCTCTCTCTCTCTCTCTCTCTCTCTCTCTCTCTCTCTCAAATACCGCATTCCTCTCCCATCCTTGTCGCCGTTATGTACAGAAATCCAGCTGCTACTGCTGAATGGTATGACGACTTTGTACAAGTGATGGATAAAGTGAACGACACCAGTAAAAATGTTCTCGTTCTGGGAGACTTTAACATCGATATGCTGAAACCCAAGCCTACATGGCAATCAGCGATCACTCTTTTCGGGCTAAAGCAGATGATTAAATCTCCAACTCGAGTATCACGCTCTGCTGCCACCATCATCGACCACATTTACACTAATAACCCAACAGCAGTAGCGGAAAATAATGTTTCTTCATTAGCCGTCAGTGACCACTTTCCCATCGCCTGTACATGGTCGTGCAATCTGCCCGCAAAACAAAGTCGGGACACAGGACTCGTACATAACGTACAGACCGTTTAAAAAGCTTAATACGAATGCTTTCTTACATGATCTACGCTATGCAGGATTTGATCAAGTGTATAACTGCACTGACCCTGATAATGCGCTCACTGTATGGCTTGATCTGTTCCTCGGGGTGCTGAATAAACACGCGCCACTAAGAAGGAAGCGAGTCCGACGCCGCGAGCCTCACTCCTGGATAACGGAAGAAATCAAACAAACTATGGAGGCATGAAACACCGCTAAACGAGAAAAGAACTTCCCTGAGTTTAAACGTTTGCGTAACAAAGTTAAGTACTTAGTTCGAGAAGCTCAAAAGTCTTTTGTTGAAAAGACAATTGAGAACGAAAAATCTCCTGCTTCTGTTTGGACTGCTTTGAATACTCTAACAAGCAACACGCGCAGGCAGACTCATATCATTCCACACGAATTCTCTGCGGAAAGCATAAACAATTGCTTTCTCTCAGCTCCAGAACAGCTACTTACTTCCAACAGCCCTGATCCGTCAGCGTATGTAATATCGGATCAACCGTCCATGTTTTGCCAGGAACGATTATCGTCCGATGATACGTTTGTTATCCCCTTAATCGCTGTTCACGAAGTCGGGCGTTATATAACGTGCCTTAAGAATAAGACATCTGCTGGTGTGGACGGTATAAATGGTTATATACTCCACATATCGCTGCCTTATATTGTTGAACCCCTCACTTACATTTTTAACTTATGCATACAGTACAATACTTTTCCTGTGGCGTTTAAAAAAGCAAAAGTTTTTCCTATACCCAAGACCAAAGATACTACTGATGTAAATAAACTTCGTCCCATTTCTCTTCTGTCTGTTTTATCAAAGCCACTTGAGAAGCATATTCAAAAGCATCTCCTCCAGTACCTCGAAGAACGGTCCTTGTTAAATAAGTTCCAGTCCGGGTTTAGACCTAAACACTCATGCCACTCAGCATTAGTACGTATGGTTGATTCATGGCTAGATAACATCAACAATAATTAAAAAAAAATGACTGGCACGGTGTTCTTGGACCTAAAAAAGCATTCGATCTGATAAATCATGAAATCTTGCTGAGGAAACTTTATTTATGTTTATTTCAACAACAGTCAGCCCTTTCATTCTTTAACTCTTATCTTTCTGCGAGAACTCAAGCTGTCTATGTAAATGGCAACTATTCCACAGAGGGTAAGGTAGAGCTTGGTGTTCCTCAGGGTTCGGTTCTGGGCCCATTGTTATTTTGTATATTTATTAATGATTTACCACTACACATCACATGTGCTAGTGCTGAGTGTGACATGTTTGCTGACGATTCAACGCTACATGCAACCGGTAAAACTGTAGCTGACATAACCAACGGCCTCCAGCAGAGCCTACAAGAAGTATCTGAATGGTGCAGTAGAAATAGAATGATAGTCAATCCAACTAAAACAAAAAGCATGCTAGTCACAACACGTCAGAAACATCAGCTGCAACCCACGCCTCTAAACCTTTCATTTGAAGCTGTCCCCATAGAGCAAGTACGGCAGCACCGTTTACTAGGGGTAATTGTAGATAACCAACTTAGTTGGCAGCCTCATCTCATACACATCGGAAAGACAATTTCAAAGAAATTATTTTTACTTTCTAAACTGAAAGCGGTCATTAATCTGAACACGCGTAAACTATTTTTCAATGGATACATCAAGCCCCACATTGATTATGCCTCAACAGTTTGGGATGGCTGCATCGAGGTCCATTTCAAGAAAATAAATTCGCTATACAGGAGAGCAGCCAAACTAATTATTCCTAGCTCATCGCTACCCACTGAGGCGAGGCTCGAGGCAGCTGGACTCCTTCCTCTTGACAAACACTTAGTATTTAAAAAGTGCGTACTAGTGCACAAAGCTCTTAACGGTAAGGCCCCCGGCTACTTATCGGAACTCTTTACTCCTACTGAGAAGAGATACAGCACCTCTCGGAGCAACCTGAGCATAAAACGGCCCCGCATTGATTTGTATAAATCCAGTTTGTCATACTCAGGTGGTTTCCTGTGGAATTCCCTTCCTCTGAATCTACAACAAGTTAATTCCCTAAATGCGTTTAAAGCAAAACTGTACAAGCACTTATCCAAGGCAACTTAAATTTAATTATCTCGTGTTTTACTCCCTAATTTCTTTTTATGCAACTATTATTTGTTATCATACCATTTGCGCTCACGTGCCGTTTGTGGGGGCGCTTCCCGTATAGACCTGGTCAGGGGATACAGTGCCGGTGCACAGTTTATTCGAACGATGTGCTTAGCATGTCGTTCGAGTGAAAGTATACTTGTGGCGTGCCCCCCGGGTGGGAGTGTCTGGGGAGGGCTCCCGCAAACGGATATTATGACACGTGCAAACATCTTTGTATGGGTACTTGTGTGTTTTGCTAAATTATTGTTGCTGTTTGTAGTGTTGTTGTAATTCGCATTACTTTCGATGATGTTTGTGAGTGTAATGTAGCCTGTTATTATGTCAGTAGATGTAGCAAGGACAGATTGGAAAAAAGGCCTGTGCGCCTAATATCTCAATCCTTGATAAATAAAGTTTCAGTCAGTCAGTCAGTCAGTCAGTCTCATTCTCTCTCTCTCGGCTCTCGTGTTCTTCAAGTGGCGATTAGCGACCACTATCCGGTTGTGTGCTGTAGATGGGCTCTGAGGGTGGACAAGCCATGTCGTAAAAACCAGTATACCACTATTCATTAAGGTCGGTTAAACACTTCAATCGGGATGCGTTTCTCGCCGATCTGAGCGGAAACTCTTTTCTGTCAGTTTATAAGGATAGTATTGAAGAAGCGTTGGCCGAATGGTACAGATTGTTCGTTGGTGTACTTGACAAGCATGCGCCACTACGTGAGAAGAGAGTCAAACACGCACAGTTACCTCAGTGGCTAAGTAAGGACATTAAAGACGCTATCGCTCTCCGAAATGAACTGAAGCGGAACAAAGATTATGCTGCTTTCCGCAAGCAGCTCAACTGCGTAAAGTACCTGGTGCTTTAGGCCCAGAAAAAAAACCAAACACTTCCAGCGCTTGATGAATAATAAAACTGATACCGTATCTGTCTGGCGAGCCCTCAATGCCTTTACCAAATCACGTCAAACACCACCATGTATTTCTATAGGCCTTTTTCGTAACTGGCGCTGTGAGTCGTCACGAGTTGCGTCCCTTTGCTACGCGTAGCACCGGTTTGCGCTCGCGATGGTGGACGAAACGCTTGGCTCAATGAAAGTAAAAGACTTGAAGGAATTTATTCGAAAGCACGGCCAAGTTTTAAGTGGAAACAAATCTGAGCTGATCCGAAGAGCGAAAGGCACTTTTCAGCTTGCTTTGCAAAGGGCTACCGACGCTGCAGCTGGTCCTGTTGCCGAATCCAGTGACGGAGGCGATGTAAGTGTGCTCGGTGTGATATGTAATGGGTTGAATTACACTCAAATAGGCTATTTCACGATTTAAAAAAAAAAAAAAAAACCAACCAAACAAAAAAACCAACAACAAACAAACAAACAAACAAACAAACCAGAATTCACAAGTCCTAGTTGTTGGATTATTATCAATTGAATTACGTTTGTGATGATTATTTATAAAATCTTGGCTCACACTTTCAACGACTCAATGAATCTTTATTTTACAACGGTGAAGATGAACACATACAGTCAGTGACTATGTCATTTTTCGTACCTGCCGTTGTATTCATGAGTGTAGAGCACACTATGAATATGATCGCCTTCCATATCGCATGCTAGTTCTCGATCTGATGCAAGCATTGTGAAGGGCATCATTACAGTTTGTGTAATTTAGTAGTGCGATCAAAGAAAAATCAGAAGAGTGTTTATTTGGATGGTTGAAAAGAACTTTAAGAAGTTATATTTAAAAAAACTCTTTTTTTATTGACTCCTTTTGAGAGCCACCAGTTTATTCATAACTGATTATTCAAGCTTCTATGACCCGATGTTTGGTGTGTGACTATTACATGGTAATAACGATGACTGGAATGCTCCTATATACACTAAATTAATTACTAATACAGTATCTTCTTAAAATATATTTACAGAAATCCCTGAATACCACCATGTGGCAGACCTGCAGAAGTGGGTTCCTGTTGACTTAGTCGACCTGAAAGACTGGCAAGGAACTCCAAAATTACCTAATTTGCACATGTCACAAGACTTTGGACAACAGGAGAAAAAACGCTCGAAGACAACTGAGGGCCAACATTTTCTTTGAGGATGGCCATGTTCACAATGTGAGGTAAGAAAATGGCTCATTAATTCAAATTTTCTTTGTGCGTAAAATTGTTTTCAGGCCACGTTTTAAATATATTGATATGCCTCATGTTTTAAGATCTGCGTCAGTGTACAGAGTATATTGACAATGGTAATTCAAAGACAGAGTCAATAGAGCTTAGCAACATTTTGGTTCCAAGCTTCACATACTCTGCCTTTCAATCAGCATGGTCAAACTCACCAGCAATTCCAATTAAATACACTGAGTCATAGTAGGGATGGGAACCTGCATTCCTTACGTGTGTTGAAAGTGTCATTCTTTGTTATGCTGTTGCTGTTTATGGTATTGTTGGTGATGTTTTATTATTTCAGATATCATCCTGGGCCAGCCCTAGATGATCTAGATGAGCAGTGCTATATACAGTGTCATGTAAAGTGCAGCCTCTTCTGACACCAACAAGTAAATTTGGTACAAAGATAGCTGATGACAAGACCTTCTTATGCATACTAATTTAGTCGACTCATTACAAAGGTCAAGGGTCATGGGGGGTTGACCGATGTGTGTAAAATGCTTACATTTTCAGAAAACATGGTTTTGCTGCTGCAGAAGCCAGCCCTTGTCACAAAGGTCACACATGTACACGTGAGCCATAATGGTTTTGCCTTCTTGTTCTAGAATAAAGTTTAGTAGAACTTGCTTCTTGAACTATTTTGGTGACATCTGTCATACTATCGCAAAAGAGAATCACATACTCTGTTGTTATGCAGAGACTCACAGGCATCAATTATTTATGTTTGTAGATGCATGTTAACTTGAGACAGGTATTCAATTTATATCCTTGCTTCTATTAGTGTTCATAAATAGTATTTTGTTTGCTTTGTTACAGACTTGAAGGCTCTTGCAACTATGTTGCTGCATTGTTATACACCCTAGTAGACATCACACAGAAGAAGAAGGATGGGCTTAACGCGTCCACCTCGCATGACTGTAAATGGAGGGTACCGCGAAAGCGACCCCTCAGCCCGAAGAAGGCACAGCACCTTCATGCCAAAAAAGCACGCCGCATTGAGCCTGAGGGGAACATCCCTTTGGGTGTCGACATCATCTTTTGCTGCTCGACTGAAACTTTCTGCCCCAAGATCTGGATGGCTTACTAACTACTCAGCGTCAAAGGAAGATCCACTGGAAACACAGCTTAACTCATTCTACCCCAGACACACCACACGAAGATAAGGATCGACCATGACAGTTCAAGGGTGATGCCAGAATAGCTTGGCGCCTACGGGCGCCAAGCTATTCTGGCATCACTCTTGAACTATCATGATCGATCTGTGTCCTGCACTGCAATGCGGTCTTCAGAGGACAACGGCAAAAATTGGAGATTTCGGAGTTGGGGTAGAATGAGTTAACAGCATCCCAGAACCGAAGTTTATGTTTGCAGATGGAACAGATTTGCGGTCACCAAAGTTTATGGAGTCATTTAGAGACTTTGTCACCAGTATTCAATGTACGGCATCTGAGCGCACAGAGATTGAAGTGAGCACCAGAGACCAGGGAGACAGCCAGAAATGGCACACGGCGAGAGCTGGTCGCCTGACCTCCTCTCATTTTGGAGAGGTTTTCAGGCGACAAGCGACTACAAAGCCGACAACCTCCTGAAAGTGCTGCTAGGCTACCAAGAGATCCCAGCCAATGTACACGTGGCCTGGGGCCGACAGAAAGAGGTGGCAGCTAGACACAGCTACACACTGCATCCGGGGCTAACTGTGAAAAAATCTGGCCTCATCGTGGATGAAGGGCACCCTTTCTTGGCCACCAGTCCTGACGGCTTAGTGACATGCCGT